>JACXGM010010441.1:0-26039 GCA_016801145.1 Umbra pygmaea | reverse complement strand
GATTACTTTTTTAGTTATCTTCAGGTCAGACACTATTTTAACCAGGAACTAAAAGTGAATTTCAATGACATGGGACTTGTGGAAACAATTATAGCATTAACTAAATCAGGTATGCACAATAAAATGATATCCACATTATACAACAGCATCCTGATTGGTAAAAAAGACAACACTCTCTATGTTAAGGTGAAGTGGGAAAGAGAAGGTAATCTGATAATTACAGAGGAAAGTTGGGAACACATATGTGAGACACAGTGGGCAACAACTGGGTCGAATGTATGGCGTGAATTTTGTTGGAAAAGTGTAATGAGATTCTTCATTACCCCTGTTCAGAAAAGGTACAGAGGCACTGGCAATACCTGCTGGAGATGTGGGGTGGATGGGGCCAACCATTTTCATATCTTTTGGGGACTGCCAAGTCATTCATTAGTATTGGTCTCTAATCCATGAACATTGCGAGAGATCAGGAAGAAGGGAAGAGAGTGACCTCCAGTGGAGAGAAAACAGAAACGCAAGGGACCATTAGAAGTGGAACCACCTGCGATAATGAGAGATGCTCTGTATTTCCCATATAGGAGAGTCAAAGGAGAGAGAGAAGGGGATGCCGGTGTGAGATGCCAGAGGAAAACACAGGAGTCATAACCATGGACCAGTGCGAAGTCCCCCAGCAGTGACAATACCAGGGCCAAGATATTTCAGTTTATGTTTATGTGTTAGCAGAGACAACGGTCTTTAAATTATGTTTCCTTTTCACAGAGCCCTGTTAAAGAAACGATTCCAACTCAGTAAAGCAAAGGAGCTGTAACGCATTACGTACTGGTCTGTGTGGTTCTTTGTGCCCTAATAGGCGTATTGTTGGGCAGGGTTTTACATATCTGATTACAACCTAGACAGAATATTTTCTCAATTGTTTTTCTTTGACTTTTGAAACCACATATTTGAGTAACATACCAGTGGATACACTAAGATATGAGGATAAGATACTCTTATACATCGAAATGGCCGTGAGTAAGAAGGCCCTCATGAGGAGATTTAAATCTGAACCACCAACAACTGAGAACTGGATAAGCATTGTGTAAGAGATCTACATAAAGGAAAAACTGTCTTTCTCCCTCAAAATGCAGAGGGACACCTTCTACATAATATTGTCTAAGTGGACAGCATATGTTAAGCCTGTCAGATCTGACTTTATCTAAATACTGCTGCTTTATATGTTGATGCACTGATTTGAAAATAATTGGTGGCTGGGCATCCTGTATCTGTCCAAGGAGTTGTGGAGCTGCCGAAAAGGCAGGATTAGAGGGAATTGAGAGGGTAGAAAATGGGGAAAATAGAAAAAAAGAAAAAATAATGAACCACGGCACAGTGAAGAAGAGATCAGAATGATCTTCTTTCTCTCCCTGGCTCTGTTATGTAATAAAGGATGCAGACATGATGTAACCTGAACGACCGCGTCCTTCCTGCATGTCCCGGCCTAACCCGCCCTAATCCTCTACTTGCACATGTGCATCCAATGACCCAGTCCAAGTAACCCCTATTTCCACTGATATGTCTGTTTACCATCTTCCTCCATGGCAAATTATAGTGTACACAGCCTGCCCCCTGCGGTGCCCCCCTGCTCTAAGCTTCTTAATGGTCTGACCCAGCATTCTGCCACAACCCACTCATAAACACACAACTAGATTATTGCTATCTATGAAGGGCTGCTTCCTAACATGCATCACAGCTCCTACTTTCGCTTTCAAATGTTTTTGTTTTTTTTACAACTAGAGAGAATGTTGTTGTTTTTTCTTCCTGTCATACTTTGTTGTGAAGAGAGTTGAAGAACTGCTGCTGTAAGAAGAAAACATTTTCTTTGCTGACTGAGAACATTCGACTTCCCTTCAGTAGATCCATTTCCTCCCCTTCCTCTTATAAATGGCTTTCCGTCTCTTCGTTAGATGTGGCTATCCTTTATTCCCCCTAAACCTTTATCCCCTGGTCCACTACTCAAAACCAAGCCAAAGGCTTACGTGAATATCCCCATGTTCATTTCTCACCAGCGTTTAGTAGACATGTTGCTTTGTGTTTTGAATGCTATGTCCTCACCTGACCCGGCAGAGTGGAGCTGGGGACAACGCTGGGAAAGAGGGGAGACTTACATAATGGACTTATACATGTGCAGATGTGTGGGTTTAGCTTATGCAAGAGAAAGTGAGAGAGTGAGAGGGGACGGGGGACTGAAAAAGGAGAGGAAGGGAGAGATGAAGCGAGGAGAGGGAGATTTAAGTGGGTGACAGCGTGTGGCCAGAGGCAGACAGCAACACGAGTCAAATCTTTCCCACTTGTTTACAAGCAATGTGGATGAGGAAGAAGAGCCTTTGTGTCTTGGTGGTTGACTTGGGACATTCATTTAACCATTTGTTATATTGATTTGCAGTCATTTCATTTGAGCTGTTTGTTACAATAATACATGGGGAAGAAAAACTAAAATTTGTAAGAGAAAACAAGATAGCAATGTAGGAGAGAGGGAATATGTCTGAATGTATACGTCTGAGTTTATACTTTAATTAACAACACAGCTGGCTGCAATGTTTGTCTGGTTCTGGAGTTAAAAAATCCTGCTCAAACAGAGTATGGATAAGGGAAAATAGGGAAGACAAGGAGACAGAGTGGGCAGGGCTAGGGTCTGACAAGTAAGGGGCGATTGGTTGGCAAGAAAACTGCCTTTGTGAGATCACAGCCTCCACGACAGCTTCCCCCACATGATGAATGGTTGAGCTCCGTGAAAAAGATTAAAAGCCAAGACAAAAATAGTGTCAATGAGGATGTACTGCACATGTACTTATTAAATTGTGCCATTTTATGACTCATTCATTTTCACTGGTTAACGGATGAAAAAGTGTTTTGTAAGGATGCATGGGTGTGAGAATGAGTGGAGAAAAACTTGAGGAGTTATAGAAAATTAAAAGTGTTTTAATGGCTAAAAAACACTCACTCAAATGAGCAAGCCACGAGGGGCAATACGTAATACAGAATCAATTAACTCACATGAACACAGACTTACAAGTAACAATACCACACAGTGAACAGTACAAATTACAGATAAACACACACTAACCATCACTAATAAGTATCAGCTGGCTGCTTGTAAAGTCACCAAAGGTGTGGGAATAATTGAAAGTGACATTGCATGAAAAGGCCACAGTGTGGCTCCCATGCACTATGAATGTCACAGTTTTAGTAGATCTAGGTCTTGCATGAAGAAAAAACGAAGGAAACTTTCAGTCTATACATATTGTCCACCCAATTCTGAATTTATTAAACATCTTTGATCCAAAAATAATTATTTTATTTATTTCTGTGGTTAAGGCAAGACAATCCTGATTGCTTCTGTAACTTTCTCCTTAAAATTGATGATGCTGAATCATTCACTGAAATCACAGATATCCATCAAAGTAGGTCTACAGCCTGTTGTGTGCTCACAGATTTAAGAGTTGATTAGTCACCAGGGTGGACGTTTGTGAAGATAAACTGAACAGTGTTACCCACCACATCCACTCAGTCACATACTGTAGCAATGTGAGCTCACATGGTCTGTTTATTAAGAATTTGTTACAATTTTTGCATGATGCAATTGCAAAAGCATACTTTTTCAAGCCTTCCATTTACTTTAGCTTACCTTTGCAGACTTCACAGGGCTAAGGCCAGGATTCAAGATCAAGATGCCTAAAAATTTATCTAGATTTTTTTCATTATGAGGTAATTGGTTGTCACATTTGCTGAAACCCTTACCAATAAGTACAATGCCTTGTGAAAATATGTACTTAAATGCTCAGAAACTATGCAAATTACCTCATTTTACATCATCACATCATCAGCATCCTTTGTTCAAGGCATATTGTTTATAACAAAAAAATCCTCATTTACAAAATTCTATCATGATTGAAATATTTGGTTGAATTTTATAATACCTACACATTTTTAAATAAATAATTAATAGTTTATTAATCATTAATTAATTTAACATAGGTCATAATAAACCATGTGTCCACACAAAAAGTTGAACATGCCATTGGTAGACATTCCAACAGTGCCTGATACTTCTAAAGTCTTTCTGTCTCAGAATGCTCCTTAGGCTCTCAAAATGGCCAATAGAAAATATCAATGGACAATATCCACACAATATGAAGAACATTTAAATATAATGAATGAGTAATTGCTAAATGTTCAGTCACACTGTTCCAATAGGGGTTTTGGAATTAGGAAATGCTTATATAAATGTTTTTTGTTTTAAAAGATTGCAGTCACAACAGAGCAGCCTAGCTCAGTTAACCCATGACATGTACAGTATCTGGCATAGTTTAGTGAACTGCATGTTTACATTTTGTGCCCCTCGTCTATGATATTAAGAGTTTAGGTTTATGAAGCTTCCAACCTTGTTGAAGAAAAACTTTTAGCCAAATCCCTTCACTCTCATTCAATTAATTTAATGAATTTAATCAGCATGTTTGTCCAATCCTGGTCCCACGCAGATTCGGAACGGGAACAATGATGACCTCAAGGTGTTGCCCTATATCGCCAACTTTAAAAGACAGCTAAAAAACATGAAGTGGTCTTCGTGAAGCTTAAAAATTCTATATAAGAGACTATAAGCTGTAAGCCTATAGCCAATTAAAACACTCAAACAACACTCAAACTCAAAATCATCAAAGCAAATCATATATAAATAAATCAGTCTATTTAAGGTGTAGTAAAATGTGATGATTTGCAATGTTACTTGCTCCTCCAACGACATTGTGTAAATAGCCTAATCTGATTTATTTTATAGGTGTATATTTAAACTCTAATGCAAATCCACTGCAAACACTGCACATAAACCTGCTATACTGATGGGTAAAGTAGATAAGATTGAATTGTAAAGATGAGACAGATTTTAAAGGAATATAGCAATATTTATTTTATCCATGCATAGCCCACATACTTAAAATTAGAAATAGTTAAAGGATACCTGTAAAGGGCGCCTACCTGGGAGCGGTCGTTTGTTCATAAACAGTACCTTAGAGCACTCAGTGGGTGAATCTGACCATTAGAAAAGAGCTATTACAATGCAGTTTTGTTCATATACAGTACCTTAGAGCACTCAGTGGGTGAATCTGACCATTAGAAAATAGCTAAAACAATGCAGTTTTGTTCATAAACAGTACCTTAGAGCACTCAGTGGGTGAATCTGACCATTAGAAAAGAGCTATTACAATGCAGTTTTGTTCATATACAGTACCTTAGAGCACTCAGTGGGTGAATTTGACCATTAGAAAAGAGCTAATACAATGCAGTTTTGTTCATATACAGTACCTTAGAGCACTCAGTGGGTGAATCTGACCATTAGAAAAGAGCTAAAACAATGCAGTTTTGTTCATATTCAGTACCTTAGAGCACTCAGTGGGTGAATCTGACCATTAGAAAAGAGCTAATACAATGCAGTTTTGGTTGATGTGGGCCCTTATCTTAGCAACAGAAATATTCCTGCATAACATTTCTAAAAGCCTCCGTTATTCCACCAAAACAATGTGAACATTAAAATAAATATAATGGGCTGTTCATCTACTGTGTATATGTGCTATTATTGCAATGGAAAGAAATGTCCAATGGAAATGCAGTGATGGGTGCCAACCCTGATTCAGGGAGTCAACATGAGCATATCATTTGTTTTTAGTTTATATACGCCAACGTATTTCAGTGTCTGGGAGGGATGGAGAGACATTAGGGGTTCTGCTGGTGGAACCAAATGCTGGTTTTTCCACGCCTTTCTTTGTGTATTAGATCAATAGTTAGACTGTTCTAGCATGCCGTTATTTACATTCCCTCTGCAGTGTCTTTACCTTAGGAGGGCATGCGGGTCATTGAATCTGGAAAAATACAGTTTTGATTTGTCTGTGAGGTAAAAATGGGTGAAGTCAATGAAGTCCAGACAACCTCTATTCCACTTTCCCTTTTATAAAAATACATTATATTTGGTTCACTGTCAACAGATGTTCCAGAACAGCCCTGGATTTAATCATTGTATTTGAAGCTTAGCTAAATGTAAGTATGATACATAAAAAAACTGGCGGTTTTATCTGCTATGTATCATTATCTGCCAGTTTTCAAAATATAATACCTAAACAGTGATGTGAGGCATTGAAATACCTTAATAAGACAAACACTGGATTGTTATTCTACATCTGCTTGCCCCATAATGTTGGCAGGCTCAGGAAACCCGCTGTTAACAAAGGTATGGAGGATGAGACAATAACACACCAGGGACAGGTAGAATGTAGATTTAGTCACATATTTATTACATAAATATATAGTAAAATAGACCAGCGACAATTACCATAAAAATATCTTCCTTTAAATCCTGACCATAAACAAAGATTTGAAAATCACACACTGACATTTACAAACACGCTGATTGTCTGGACCTGTCATAAGCAGCCCAACACAAAAACCTGGCATCACACCACCCACTGGACTGTTACTGAAGAGTGAAGTGGGCAACAGCTCCGATGATGGGGCGAGAAGGGGGACAGGATGAGGGTACAGGTCCAGGAGAAAGGGTCAGGTGTTAGGGGTGGCGTTAGTTGGTAGTGGTCGTGGTAGATGTGACGAAGGCGTGGGTGGTGTGAGAGGGGATCACAGTAGATATTCAGAGGTTTTATGTGTGTTTGTGTGTAAGAGTGAAAAAGTGTATTTTGCCCAGAGCTTGCATACGGCCTGTTTGACTAGCTTGTGTTTGTCCCTGTGATTTGTGGAAATGAATCCTGAATATAGTTCATCAAGTCCGTGTAATAGAGAGAGGGAAAACCAGAGAAATAAAGGGTGATAGAGAGAGAGACCTTAGTCATGGTACCCTGGCTGTAGCCAGTTAAAACTGTCTTCTCTGGCCACCAGCAGTTACAGCAGTCTCAGAATCAAGACTAAAGTTATCCATTAGCCCAAGCGTCTAAAGTACACTGGTATAACCAGGCCGTTCTCATGACGTCAGGGAAGCGAAACGCCTTGTAGGGTTATGAAACGTAAAAAAGTCAGTTTACCTTAACCTTACCGTACCCCATCTATAACTTCACTAACCTGGCATGTGTTACCTGAACTAAACGTTCCCCAAGTTGTAACCGATTGGTTTATTCTAGGAAATGTTCTAGTATAACGGCGATTCAAAACGTATGAAAGCTCACATTTGAATGGCCATATCGTAATTCTGTCTACGTAACACGTTGAAATTTCCATCACATATGGGTTACCCACGTATTGCCATGAGAATGCGTTGGAATAACGTATCCAGACCGAACCTCAGGGTGAGGCCGTCAGCTGGCTCCACGGTCTCTTTTAGTAACTCTCAGAGTCCGGAGGATCTACTCAGTTGTCATATTCTGCTGTGTTTTCTGCTGTACATACTCTGGGCATCATAACATAGACCTAGGTGTCGCAGACCAGATGTAAAAATACCAAATTAAGGGTTGAGTAGTAGTAGTTACATTTTGTCTTTCATATGTTTGGAGAGATTTACACGTGCTGCTGGCTAAAGGATTTGACATATGTTTGATGAATTCCTAATCACAAATCAACTGATCATTCGGCTACAGACTCTTTGAACAACCTTCTTGAAAAAAAAGAAGAAAAATTACAATACAAACCCCCATAAAGACAATATCAAATAACACTAAGAGGATGTGAACCAAAGAAAGCACAAAGAAAGCATCTGTGTTGAGGCTCACCTCTGTCTTTGCATTGGTCAAATTTGGTATGATAATAAAACCCATAGAGTCAGGTGTCATATTGAAGTGTTCCATCTAGACCTTTAAACTAATTGTGGCATCACGAAGAATAGTTCAGTGGATTGCAAATATTCACGAGGCAGTGACACAAAGATCACACATCTGTACAATAAAACACTGCCATTCTTCGAACTCCTCTTCCAGGACTGGAGAACAGAGAAGACACATTAAGAGAGGCCATTTGACATGGAGCATTCTGTCAGAGCCAGCTACTTCAGATTGGACTAAATCGTGGACGAGCTACAGCACTGTTGGCGTTACACTACGGACACAGTTAGACTTCCCTGTTTTTTTGTGGAACGTCTGTGTAGAAATGTTCATTTGCTTTACTGGATTTCTAAACTAGCTTATGAAGAGCATACAATCAGAGGATATGTTAGAGCATTGGCCAATGGGATTGCAGGTTGACGTGTGCAGGGAGGGTATGTAGGACAGTGCCATGGAATATACAGGAGACACATTTAATAAGGAGCATGTCAAAAGCATGAGTTACGGTAAGCACATTTTGAGGCCTCACTTTCAAACCTGAGCAGTACCAAATCTTATCAAAGCCATTTGAAACCTGACACACATTGCATATGTATTCAAACATATTGATTGCTAATCCTCGAAAATATGTTCTCCCCTAATTAGCATACATTCCTTGCTGTCTAGGCATAACATTTCTGCAGCAATGTTTACAAAAATATCTCCACAAATCTCAATAGAAATTCTAAACACGCAGGGAGTCTTAGCAGCATAAGGTCCACTGAACAACAAATCACATCAAAAGCTCTTAAAAGCACCAACTATAAATGCTAATAACTAATTGGCAACATTTGGTCTAGTTACAGATCGAGTATGGGAAAATAAGACAACTCGTCAGAGTTACAGCTTCTCTCCCATACGCAGATCTGTGCACATTACAGTACACAGCTCTCTATGCCAAAAATAGCGAGTGGGCCATATCGCAGGGCAAGTACTCATGTGTCAAAGGAGGTTAATGTATTTCTCTAAATCAAAAACTGTTCACAATCACAACTAAAGAAGGACTAACTGAAAAACACCCGAGACCCCACAGCCTTTCTACTGTAGCACTGTTGTCATTGAAAGGCTCTAGTAACCGTTAACATTGATAGGCCTGTATTTCTATTAAGATTCCAACTGTATGACCTGCATTTCATGGATGTCCACACAACTGACACCGAGAAACATTAAATGATTATTAACATCACATCAACCTCTGAAAAATATAGTGCTTCAAACTCTGAGAATTACTGGTGCCTGTTAATCCTGGAGACGATTCATCGCTAGTCAATGGTTTGCACCTTTTGTTAGCTGTGCGGTAAATGGCAGCAGGATTTTGGTGCTCAACAAAAGATTTGCTTGTGGTAAAATATACCCCACTTTGGCATTGGATAATGTTTTGGCAGTGTTAACATCCTGAGTTTGATTCCAATCTCAACCATAAATGCTAAAATAAATTTTTCAAAATGCATAAATCAGTGAAAGCATTGAATATACACTTCTGAGCAGGTCTGCACATTGACTTTTCTCATCTTTTCTAACCATACAAGAGTTGCTTCACTGGAAATTAGCTCTGAACAGAGGTTAGCAAATTTAAACTGTCAGTCCTCAATTTGCCACCAGATGACAGTAAAGACAAGGACGACGTACTTCTGGTATATACAGAAAGATGGGAAAGCACACATTGGCTGAGTGAATATCAGCGTGTCATAACAAATGCGGATGCATGACCACATTTCAAAAATGTTTCTTATACATAATTCTTTTTAGCTTTTGGCTGTTAAAGGGAGACTCCAACAAAGAAAGCTATGACTCCTATAAACCATGCCTTCAAATCTGATGCCACCTCTACATTATATTATTCAAAACATTCAAAATGTAACCACAGCCAATTAAGGTTCCAGTTTGAAATGTTACACAGAGGTACATTTATGACCTTTTCGGGGGAATTTCAAGGTGGTCAAACAAGGAACTTTTTTGAACAGGAATGTTTCTGCCAGAGCAGCAGTCTAAAACACTTTTTACACTTTTACTTCTAAAAGTGTAAAGGAACAAAACAAAGCTTAATCAACAAGGCGGCCATTTGAAATGGCGAAATAATCCAAAGACAGTGCCTGAAATGAGACCTCAGGACACATAACGCTTTACTTTAACACTTTCAACAGTCTGGTTTCCATTTGCAAACTGAAAGTCATTCCAGCTGAGACAATTTAAAGCATTACTACCCACTCCCACCAACCTCCTAACCTGCTCAACACCTTATTGGTTACATTCTTCAAGCAAAATGGTCAATGGTAATGGAAGTGTATGACAAGGCTCCGTTTGACAGAAACCTGTCTCTTACTGCGGCCTCAAAAGATGCTTAGGGAGTCGGGTAAAACAAAGCAGGTCAACTATGACACACAAAATGTACAGAAACACAAACACAAAAAAACATTGTGTGCAGCACAATGGTGGGCCAGACCAAGCTTCCAATGTATTGAATAATGATCAAGCACACTTAAATAGAAGAGCTCTTTTTCCAGGCGAGCAAAGCTTTTCTTTAGATGGTAAATTGTTGCCAAATTGGATGCAAGCCATGCAAGTGGACTATTTGCCAACTATGTGTGTGTGTGTGTGTGTTTTGTGTCTGTGTGTGTGTGTGGGGGGGGGGGCTAAGGAATATAAAGTAGGAATTCAGTCTGTGATTGACACCATTCATTTTGCACATTGTGCGTTTGTTTATGTGTAGAACGGAACAGGCAGGATTTGATGTCTTCAGTATAATTGCTTGTATGGGGGCAAGGAAATAGCCCAAATATTGAGAACTCACTGTGTCGTCAGTGTTTATCACCCAACAAACAATCACACAAACTAGCACAAACATATGAACACAGGCGGACAAAGAGAAAGTGAAATACATAGTTATACACACAGTAATATTCTCTGATCAAAGCTTTGAGGGTGTGTCTATGGAAAACCAAGGACAGGAAAAGAGTAAAGGAATCTAACGGTATATACTGTACTCTATCCAGTGGGCAAAAAAAGGAGCTAACAATTGTGGTTCATCTAAAGTTTGTCATCATTTATTTTAAAAATGTCCTTTTTACCTGAGAGAATCCTTTAATGGCTTTCCTACCCTTTGTGTTAAACAGGTGAGTGTCTGAGTGTGTACAGTGTGTCACAGTGTTCTATGTATATAACTACTGCTCTCATGGGTGGGTGTTCACATCCGCCTTGCAAATGAATATTCTTACAGTATATCACCTATTACCATCTGTCAAGACCAATTAAACCACAGCACCATGTAAATATAGCAATAGAAAAACAACACCTGTAGTTCACTCAGTTAAATGTTGGTAGCACTGTTTCGCCTATTGTGGAGAAATGTGTGTTTTACACTATTTATTAGATAATATATATTTATTTCAACATTATATTTTCCACACAGACTAAAGGATGTAGGCTGTAGTAAGTGCTTCTCATTTAAGTGCTCCCATATAAGTACACAGTGGGTCAAACAGGCAGTGGTGACTCATTTAGTTTGTTCGCCAGGGCATTTGCTTGTAAATTCAAACTACAGGTGTCTGGCCATTTCATTCGTCACTTGCACCTCACCACTGTAATATCTTGGATTACATTAATTGGTTTGCTAGATTACATATTTTAAAAAGCTTCTATGCAAGCATTTGTCTATATTTCATGTCTATTTTAAAGAATGATACAAATATACAATTGAATGCCTCATCTGAGGCCGCACCGGCCATGTAAGATATTCATCCACTTAACCATGAGAGTGTTGTATCATGAGCACAGACACTGTAACACACGCGCACACGTGAGCAGAGACACAAACTGGTTCCCGAGCAGCTTACAACATCACAGCTATCCCATCCTTTATGACATTTGTGGCCTTCCACCTCCGCTTGGTCAACTAGCGACCTAATGGACCCCAGCGACCACCAGCTGAGTTTGTGTTGGAGACTAGTTGGGCATCCTGAGAACACTGGACCCAGTCACCTGACAGCCCTGACCTTCAGCCTGCCCAGAGCAGCTAGAGGCTTTGCTCTCAGATCAAAAAGGACAACTGGGCTTCATGTAGTCGAATAGGGACGGAGGAATCCAGAAAAGTTTTAAAGTGTAATAAAGCATGACTGCCAGGCTGGCTCCCAGTAAGCGGAGCTCGGATTTAGAGGGAAATTGCATAGACAATTTGCTACATGACAGAATTTGGCATAGGTGGAGCAAACAATGCCCAACAAAAAAACAAACATTTAACATTCTCCCTTTTGCCAAGTGTCAACCTGTTGAACCATTATAAGACTTGGTGAAAGAAATGTTGGGAGTTTCCATTAAATGGGCCAAATTGAGTTGGAGTGACTGCTAGACGCTCCAACGGTTAAAGCCTGGGAAATCCAGTCTGTTTAAGGTGGACGCATTGTAGCTGACTGTTTTACACATTAAGAATTGCTGCCAGAACATTCTTAAGGGATGGCTGGCTATCTCTGCAAAGAATAGGAGGCACAGGGTTAGGTGATTAATGTCACCACGCACATTTGACTGTGGATCTACATGCGCATGAGTACACAAACAAGCACACATACAGATGAAATATTAATATACGTTGCATCTTTTTTCTCTTATTTTACAAGACGGTGGAATGGAGAAGCCAGCAAGGTATAACTCACGCCTCAACATCAGTTTTGTGAGTGTTGCATATGATTTTACATATACATGTTTTTCATATATCATTTCTTTTGTATTTACATCCATGGTTATGGCCAAAATATAACAAAAATATAAAACCAAACAGAAACTTATTATTTTTTAAATGACAACATTGTATTTCACCGTGCAGATGGGCAATATTCTCAGGTGATTCGTGTGTAACTGTCCACTGTCCATTCTGCTGGTGAGCGAAAGTGAGGTTGTGGGTTCCGAACTCCGTCCCAGCACCTTCTGCCAACTACATTCAATACCATAGAGCACTCAGCTATTACAATATACTTCCCAGAAGCTCTGAGCTATTCACATTAACTTCCCATTGTTTGTGGATACAACTGGGCGTGGCTAACTCCCACCAATCCAATTCAGCTGCTAATGACGAAACACTTATCTTACATAATATCCACAACCCTCCTTGAACCAGTATGACTGGTAGGGAGTCAAGGCTTGAGGAAGTATTCTTGTACACAAGCTATATTCTGTGTACCTTAATGTACATTTTTCTATGCATTTAAGCACTCCACATCACGCCTGTAAAATCATTCTTCCACCCAAGTTTCTTTTAGCTTTGTGTTGTGTGAGGTATGAGAAGATTGTGTTTCAGTCTTCTTTCATAAAAAAGGAAACAACATATATATAAAAAGAAAATATTCCTGTTTTTGTTTGTTGTAAATTTCTCTTGAAAAAAGGGACGGACAACGGGAAAGACAGACAGACAACGGAGCAGCTGGCATATCAATGGAAACTATAGATAATGTGGAAAATAGGTAACATTTCTGTCAACGTTACACTGCAAACGCATGGTCAAAAAGTGACTACGGCTGTACTTTTTTATCTTTTACACAGAGCAGTTTAAGCGCCAAAAACAAACAAACAAACATAAAAAACTGATACAATGGAGGAAAAATAAAACAGCTTAATCTCCACAAATTTAACTTTTGTTCAGGAGTCTTTTCTGGGTCCAAATTAATTTCATCGTCATTTTGTTTCTTAAAGAAAAGTTGACTCAGAAAGTAAAGCAGCATTTCAACCCCTACTGTCACATACCCAATCGGCTGACATGAAGAACGTAACTACTTGAGAGATGTTTTTTTCTGTCATTGGTTCTTATTCAAAGAAGCCTGGAATTTTCATACCCGCATTTAATGAAACCGATTCTGTTTCTGAACATTTCCTTGAGGAATTAGGAGGCTCTCCTTTTAAAGAGCTGCTGGGTGTATTTGAGGAAATGGATGTGTGTAGGAGAGGCTTATACTGTATATATGGGAGACCATCATTTAGATGCCATACCCCACTCTAAGTGGATAACAGTGCTTTGCCCACGGATGACGTTCCCTCTGTAACTGCCGCCAGGCATTGGCCTGATGGTTCGAGTCTCGCATGCTCTTGAGATTCACTAGCTCCCATGGTTGTAAATACCGCCCTAAAGGAGCAGCTATGGCCGTCCTGGTCTCACAACGTACACGTCTGCATCCCCCTTTTCGTGTTCCAATCCCAGGCTCACTGAAAGCCTCCACACTGGGATGTTGGAGTTGAAGGATCCGGGACCAGCTGGAGCCAAGTGTAGGGGATGTGGCACAGGGCCGATGCTCAAAGCAGGGTTTACCCATGACAAACAGGTTGCTCCTCCTGGAAACGCTCTCTCTCCAAGAAGCGACTCTGGGACAATGGACTTGGGGAGGTTTGAGGGGGAGGTCTGTTGGTTTAATACTGACAGTTTGACAGAGTTGATTGGGAGCCCTGTCCCAGTGTGTCTCTGTTTGACAGAGCTGGCAAGAGCTGCCAAAGAGGTGGGGTATAAGTACTGGAGATTGGATATTTGCGTCGGGAGAAATGTTTGGTGTTGTTGGTGCTTAGAGCTTGGCTCTGGAATGGCTTCACCGGGGTGGTTTTGAGGAGACCAGTAGGAGTCTAGGCTCCGTCTGTTTCACCAGTCCTCGGAGGTCTGGTTCCAGTCAAATTTATGTTGACTCCTCCAACACAGCTGAGGCAGTGAGGCTGTCTGCTATGAGTTCCCGCCGTGGCGATTCGGTTGTCCACATGCTCCCAGGGTGCTACAAGCCATCTTTACACCACCACCTCCACTGATTCACAAACTACTGCTTGGCATCGTTTAATAAAAATAAAATGGTCTTTCTTTTGTTTCTCCACAGAAACAGCGCTATGTCTGGCCGGTTATGGTCCGGCCACCATGGGGTTTTCTGCCTGTGGTAAATGCTCTTCCAGAGGATCCATTTTCAGGGCGACAGTTGGACGGTACATCCACTGCCCTCCATCCCACAGAAGTGCCACTTGGTCCCAAAATAAAAAGAAACAATAAAAGTTGAACATAATGGTTTCCATGCACCCATTCCCCCAAAAAGAGTCTGCGAAACCCAAAAGCTCAACATAGGAAATGGCGAGCCCTCCTGTCTTCAGTGGTATTTGATGTGGACCCGGTGTATTTGGTGTGGACCCGGTGTATTTGGTGTGGACCCGGGCAACAGCACAGAGAACCAAAGTCCCAATTTGTCTTAATGTACGCCTGCTTAAGACCGTACTCCCACTCACACATGCACCTTTGTAAATGTTTGTTGGGCATGTGTTTAGTGATGTGTGTAGTGTGAAAAAACGTGTTTATGTGTGTGTGTCGTGGGGTGCACCGGCACTGTGTCCAGAGGTGAGGTAGAGCCTGGCGTGGCCCCCTTGGCCGCAAAGATGTGCCTACTATGAGGTAAACAGCAGCCGTCAATGGCCTTGCGCTCTCTCAGTGCTCCTCTACAGTAACGAGTATGGAAACCCAGAAGGGTCATACTGAGCTGACCACATGGGTGCCTTGCGACTCAGCTGTGGGTCAAGGCTACAGCACCGCAGTGCCTCCAGTAAATAAGGCATTGCAGTTTCCTAACTGAAGGTGTGTACGTGCGCATGTTGCTAGCCAGCCTTGTTCACTCCTTTCCACGGCCATTCAGACAATGTGCTTGGACATCTTCCTTCTCCAGGCACTGACTTGACATGCCAGCCAATATCACTCTACTTTTCTCTCCTCCTCGTGTGTGTGTGTGTGTGTGTCAGTCACAGGACCCGGCCTAATGACAGGACTGAAGGTAGATATGGAGACAAACACATTTACACATTCCAGACAAATTAATTTGCCTTATAAATATAGCACCTGACTTGGTTAAAACATGCTCACGCTTCAGTATGAAAATGGCTCAGTGGAGTTTGGTGGTTGTAGGAGGTACTAGTAACTTTACGGTAGGCGTTAAACGGCACAAGTTCAAGTCCTGTGTGTGTGTGTGTGTTTGAGAGACCACGGCTCCTGAATTATTGTTTTACACTAATTCATTGACTAGCTGAAATTAGCTGACCTGTTTAAAACATGGTTGCCTTAATTTCAAACAGGTGCAGAGCTGTGAAGGCAACCCTCTAGTGGCTGTGTGACTGAGGACGACCACTCAGGTGCCTTTGGTTTCGCTCTGGGAAGGGAGCCAATGTGTTTGTGTGTGAATGTTTCTGCCTTGAGAAAGGGCTGCAGTTCCCATTGGATAAGACATCATGCACAGACAACGGAGGGCTGCCAAACTGATTCCCCAATACGTGTATGAAGAGGAGGATGGTTAAAAAACAAAATATCTTGTTTGTTTTTCTTCTGTTGCTGGTGAGTTGTTGTCGGTTATTTACCAAGTAAATTTTGGACAAACGTTACATCTTGCTGAAACCCTTCTCTGCCTGGGGAAAAATGTCTGTACTTTCTCAAAACGCAATGTGGGACGCCCCTCACACTTCCTGGTCCTCGAAGACCTCCAGAAAGAGAGGGGGGAAGAGTTCTGTTGGACACTCCACCTTCATGTGGAGGAAGCGGCTGGCGTGGCACGCTCCGATCATACGCAGGTCGGTCACCTTCATCAGCAGCTTGGGCCAGAAGTGGGGAATGTTGTGCTTGCGGTAGTTGATGTAGTGTTCGAATGCTAGCAGGTAGGTCTCCTGGCACTTCTCGATCTTGTCAATGCATGTCAGCCCCGATCGGTCTGTGTCCGTGGGCCAGGGCATGTGAGGAAGAGAGGGGGAGGGGGAAGTGGAAAAACATTTTGTTAGTAGATGGAGAGGGGACAGTTTCCCCTAGCTTATTTCAGGGAAAGCTTTAGGCTTTGTTACTTTTACTTACACAACTGCCATTTTTAGTATGGGTTCATTCTTTGAAGAAAAACTATTCAACCGTAATACATGTATTTTGGTACATCATCCTATTCTAAATCAATTACTATGGAAACGTAATGATTCATTAACCATTATTAAGGAGGTAGTAGTGGCCTGGTGGTGAATTTGGAAGTTGACCTGAATCCTTGAACTTGAATGACCTCAGCAGACCTCTTGCCACCCTGACCTCCGACCTTTGCTCACCTGAGCTCATAAGCAGCACAGCTTGTAGCAGGGCCACCTCTGTGTCATCTAGGTTGAACTGCGCCAGGCTCTTGCCCAGGTCAAAGATGGCGTCCGACACCACGCCGAGGCCGCCGTTTTTCAGCTGCTCCCTCTTGACTGCCATCTCGCCACTCAGTGTCAGTGTCTCGCTCTCGGCGTCATAGCGAACGGCGGCGCGCAGCGACATGATCTCCATACAGCAGCCTTTCAACAAAATGATCTGGTCCTCGCAAGGCAGCTAGATAGAAGGGGGAGGGACAAGCAGATATACACAATGCAGTTAGTTGGTTGCAGGATGGATGGGGGTGGGACCAGCAGTTAGTAACTGCAGTTTATTGGTTGCTGGCAAAACTAGATTGTACTAGGTGTGGAACGGTACATGTATTCCTATTGAACCGAAACGGTATGGGCGTCACGGTTTGGTGCATGAATTTAAAAGGAGAATACATGGTTAAACTCACGTGCAAATTAATTAATGTAATGCAGAACTACTGTTAGATATGCCAGTTGTTTATGGACACCTAATCTGTAGCTCCGCCTTAGCTCTGAAGCTAAGTAGACAAGCTCCACCTATGTATGCAGTTTTTTGTCAAATCGACGGTCCGGTGAGTGAGTCAGCACTAAGGACTAGTATTGGTGGCGACAGCCAGGGGTGTAGTGGTAAAAAAAAGGTGGGAAAACTATCAACTTTTCACGGCGATCATGTTAAAACGAAGAATCATCAATATCAACCATAACATTTTACGTTTTTAAAATATCATTGCTTTTAACACAGGTATATAAATAGGGCCTTGTGTCGATTTTACACAAAACCTGATACAGACGCATTTCAATCCACATTAGTTAATTCATCCCAAAAATGTTATTTGGACTTGACACCAATTTCACCAAAAATACAATTAGAAAATGGTTATATTGAAATGTGTCATCTTTTTATGGTCTTTTTAATTGAGCTGGAATGCAAATATCTATAGCAAAAAGCTGATGTACATCAGTGTGGATATATAGTAAGTTATGTGCTGCTTTGTTTTGTATGAGTCTTTCTATTTCTAAAACAGATGCAGGAGTTAGCATTACTGAAGCTAATGTCAACGTTATTAAAAATGTTTGTTATGTTTGTCTGGCACATCGTCTGCTGCGCTCACTTTCCCAGTCAGTTACAGTCATATATTGGTTACAGTAGTATAGGCGATAGAGTGGTGGATAAGATGAGGACTGTGTGTCAGCGTTGTTCAGCAGCTGTTGGGTATGTGAGTGGAAATACATTTAACATGCTATCAGACGCAACGGATATCAGATGCAATCACCCAGATGTGCTAGCTCAGGGGAGAAACTGTATGACACTAGATGGTACATGCACAATTTAAAAAATTGCGTTCTGCATTCTTGTTTAGCTTTTCCCTCCATTGTACCGAACTCGTACCGAACCGTGATGTCTGAACTGAGGTATGAACCGAACCGTGACTTCTGTGTACCCTTTCACCCCTAGATTGTACAGCATTTTACAGTCATGGATTTTCACCAAATTTTAAAAACTGAACAGAGTTCAGTCATTCAGTAGAAAACATACTAAAATACAGTCATTATATCAAATTAATATATGGAGTGGCAGGTTTCCAGTCAACATCAGTTTAATACTCAGATGGGATTTTTAGACATTTATTGTAGCCTTTTGAAAAGCTTCTGTCCTACACTGAGTGTGTGCATTGATCTGCGTGGTGTAACGGCATTGGAACAATCAGAAATAAGCCTTGTTTGTGTCTGAGGTTTTAGCTTCAGAGAAAGTTTCAGAAAGGGAGGGCTGGACTAACTGTGGTAGCCTAATGTAAAAATGGGTCACTTAAAAGCAATGTTTATACTTCGATTGGAATTTCAATATACTGTTACGTAAGCCGACATACTTTCCAACTAATGTTCGTTATACAATATTTACATCCTGTATTGTAACATTAGTGTAGTGTCTTGTGTATCTCTGTCCAGCACGTAATACCAGAGTTGTGAGTTATATTCCTAACAATTATGAACAAAGCACATACACATATCCACTCACTAATGTAAGCCACAATGGATATGCTGAATTGCTTACATTTAAAATGACTTAAATGTATTATGTTCACTGTCCATTATCCACTGCAAGTTCCTATTGCATATAAAGATGTGCTGTACTTCACATTGTGCTGGCGAGCCTAACATCCAGTCACTCAGAATCACAAACAGTGTCGGGGAGACTGAATAATGACTTCAGTAATTGGTGCCACTGGTAGCAACAAGGCAGAAACAACATCAAATCCACGTAATTAAATCATACCAAACACCATGCGGGCTCATTATTCAGACAAAACAACCTCACACCGTCTCACACTTCAAAAAGGACGAAGCCATCGGCGGTCTTTCGAACTAATACAAAGATACACCCCCCCCGCAGCAGTGTACCCTTCCCCCCCCCATTCCCCACCACAAACACAAACACACAAAGCCTCACCTCGGAGAACATGGGCAGTTTCTTGGCAAAGTCGACGACGCGTGTTATAGCTGGGGTGATGATCTTGGTAAACTCACTGAAGGCCTCCAGGTCCACTTTGTCCCTGTCGTCTGACATGGGGGTCACCGGGGACTGACCGATGTCCTCTGGCTGCAGGGCAGGAGAGGGGTCACAGCACATATCAGTGGCTAGCCAGCAGCTGCGCTATCAAACTCAAGTTGAGCATCTTGACTTAATTGTCCTTTGTTATTTCACCACAGTTTCTTCAATTGGGTGCGGTTAAGACACCCTTAAATCAACAAATATATAGGAGACCGAAGACGTTGTTTTTAAGTAATGGTTCAGAGAGGAAATACAATGCGAGTCAAACAAACGAAACATCCTCTGTGACATGACTTAGGAAGGTGCACTGACACCTAGACAATTTCCAGACAATTTCAGCGTAAATGTTTTATACAATGAATTATGGACGATCTATACAGACGTTATAGATTGTGTCAGACTGTAGTTTCCACCCAGTGGATGGTATAATAACAGCATTGATTACACAACATGCATTTCCCTCATGTGAAAAAAAGCCCGGTTTTACTCGACAACAGTGTTTGTTACACAATTATAAATTGGTATCGCTTCAAAGAACAAAAAAGCAACCACAGTTAAATCTGAATACAAGCCATGCCACATTCTTCAACACCTGTCTGTAATTTGAAGGTTCACAACAGTTCAGCTGTTGAAAATGGTAAACATTATTATGTTAACTGTGTCTAAGCTGCTTGTGAAATAGGTAAAAGGTCAAACCTTTATTCCCCGTTAAAACAGTCTATCAGCAAAGTAGGTCTGAAACTTGGGTGACTAGAGTGGCATTTTAGCGGGCACTGGAACAAAGGACTAATGGTCAAAAATCCATTGATGCCATGAAACAACCTCATCACTCGTGGCATAATTCCATTTTGCAATTTGCAGAGGAGCTCTTTCCATGGTGACCTTCCACCAAATAGGTTAGTGGGAAAATAATGCACCCTCTTCAGCACAGAGGAGAGGTGGAGTGGACTGGAGGTATTTTATATAGGTAGTCTAATGCTGTGCTTTTTTACTGTTTATCTCCATTGTTATTATATAACATGATGTAAAAAAACAGTTGCAAACAAAATGTGTTAGATACTTTATAGTTATTTACTAGCACCGCTTAACGCAGCAGAACAAAATGCATTGTAAATTTACACTTAGTAGATAATAATTAGATATTAGACAGTCCTATTGTGTATATTGTAGATACTGTAAATTAGGGATGTGCATTTTTAAGCGAACGTCCAAATATCCAAAAATAAGACAGGGTAGGAAAATGTTAAGAAAGATGGTATGAAATGTCTGATGCCAAGGAAAGTATGATTTTGGTAATGATATATTGAACATTTTTGAATATCGATAAAACTGTTCAAACTGATAAGTCCATTTGAAATGCACCAAGGAGCATTGCCTTATTTCGTCGCTTCATAAACTGCATTGCTAGTGTTGAATTATAACAATGTGTAGTGATAACTAAAATTATAAAATTATGTGGTGCTATTTTTACTGTATGCAGTATTATAATTATGGTTTGACAATACACAGTGTTATAATCTACCACTAGTTTTAGTGTCTATATGAGTCCACACTGACAATGTTAATTCAACACAGGAGAATTTGCATTGTAAGGATAGGGTGGGCGGGGTTAATGTGGGCTGGTGTAGATACAGTCCAGGACTGAATTTGTACCCCGGTCCGCCACTCTATGGGGCAGATTTTTGCTCCCGACCTAGCAATGGTGAAACCTTAGGTGCATAATCTTTCTGAGATCAACGCTTAGAGAGCGGCTATCCACTGAGTTTAAATATTTTAAAGTTCACGCCCACTGTCGCTACCTCTGGAAATGCAATCGATGGCATTTCAGTTTGACTCTGTTGTTGTAGCCACACATTTTTGTTTTTTAGAGTAAGTAAATGTATGTTTGTCAGAGTATCCCAAACTATTATATAACAATGAACATGCTCTGAGTAGGAACTCATTGGCATGAAAGAATGTCTGTTAGGAAAAGTAACAACTACTAGCCTGCTAGCTAGCTCAAGTGCTATAGCTGTGTCAGGATGCGCCCTAACTAGCAGAGGGCAATGGTTTGACTGCTGGTGATGTACATGGTGATTAGGTAGCTGAGTTGGAGCTACATTTCCATTAAACCTAGGAAACTTTGTTGAAAACCTAAATAAAAACCGTAGTAAAGGTTAGGAACTAGAAACGTTAGAAACTAGCATATTAGATCCAGGGGTTGAAAACATCAATTTAAGTATTGCAGAAAATATACAATATTTGCCTAACAAAAGAGACATTTCACAATATCTAACAAGTAAACAATGCAAATTATCAACAAAATAATAATGTGTACTTTTGGAAATTGGTTGTATACCCCTGTATTTTTTTAAGTGATCAATAAAAAAAATCTAATCTTAATCTTAATAAAAGAATCAATGGCCCACTGGGACAAATGAATGGAACGTTACATAATGCATATTGTTTTAGTGTTGTTTTATTTTCTGAAATGGCATGGCATTGCTTGTACTTGTGTTAAATTTCTGGTAGGGTTTCACACTGGAAGTTTGCTTAAGGTCCTACTGTATATGTTTAGGAGATTTTAGTTTAGGTATTTAAAGACCTTTTAAAGAAATGTCTATGTGTTTTTTTATATTGGCTGATATAAGTTGCTGAAATCTTATGTTTGTTAGTGCTTTGATTCTTTTTTTGGATTTTTCATTATGGTTAGTCTTTTTTGAATGAAACAACTTACCGTGGTTGACACTGGTGTGTATGTGTATTTGTGTGTTGTGTGTGTTTTACTTGCATGTATGTGTGAGACAGATATTTTTGTGTTTGTGTGTTGAAAGGTAAAAAAGACACAAAGCATAAAAGAACAGACGGTACAGTATGTGGAGAAGTGTGAAGAACGAGGACGGGAATTTGTGTGTTTGTGCTCACACCACACGTCCCTTTCTCCTCCCCCTCACACCATGCCACTTCCTGAACACAGTTGCCTAGCAACTCTTATCACAACACCTGCCATTCATAGTGAGCCTAGGGGGCCCCTACCAGAACTAGGGCCTTTCCTAACCACTTCGTCCCAGGCAGAGCCCCCGTTGTTGGGACACGTTTCTAATAAAACTTCCTGCTTTTTCCGTGGCTTAATGTCAACCATGCTGTGAGTATTGTGAAATGTCCAGCTGATAAACGAAACCCTGTGTGAAACATCACGCCTTTGTGCCCAAAGCTACCTGACCTGTAAATTTCAGGGGGTCAATGGGCCTACAACGAACCTACAACAAGTATCCAGACAATGCTAGCATTTTCAAGATTTGATCTGACACTCAACAACAACAAAAATTCCACATGACGGTAATTATTACATACTAGAGGCTAATTCATCACAGCAGAGCTTCAACTACCAGACAGTAAAACAGACAGCCAAACCAACCTATAGTGAACCAGCTATTCAGCCAGCCAGTTGGATCCTATTAGCAGGCTTTGTGTTGTAAGCAATGTCGTGCCCAGAGCTGCTTAGGGGAATTGGCCAAAATTTCCCAGACTCCAGCCCCATTATCTACCATCCTCTGACCACTTCTCTCCTCCCCCACCAGGAGCCGTCTCTCTCATCGTCAGAGGATTCAGAATTGAATCATTTGTCATGATTTCATTGCTTGTTCCTTTTTTGCTATTGAAGACCATTAAAATCTTATGAAAAGCACTATAGACGTTTTTATTTCCTATTATCGACATCTTCTGCCCTACAGATTGAGTGGTGGTTGTCTTCTCACCAGGAACTTGCGTTTCTGTTTCCAGTGGGATCCCTGAGCGTTGGTGTGGCGGTGAGCCTCGGTCAGCATACGTATCAGCTCCCACTCTGAGCTGTCGGGCTCTGGGCGGTTCTGCAGGGTCTTCACCATCTCCTCCTTCTTCCTCTTCTCCCGGTTCTCCTCGATCAGACGCCGCTTGGCCACCCGCTTGGAGTCGTCCAGGACAACTGAGGGGAAACGGTCAGGAACGGAAAACGGTTTTACCAAGAAGTAACAGGTGAAATGTGTGAACATGTGTGACTGGGTCACTCACGGTCCATGGCCATGCCCACTGCAATGCACTTCTTGAAGCGGCACAGCTGGCACTGGTTGCGGGTGATCTTGTCGATGATGCAGCATCCTTCATATTTACAGGAGTAGGCGGGGTGGAGGTTCTTCTGAATTGTTCGTCTAAAGAAACCCTGGGGAATGAGAGACCAGGTGGAGGAAAAATGAAGGTTCAGAAAGGGGAGTAGGAAAGAAAGAGGGAGTTAACGAGAGAAGGACAAATGAGTTTAGTTCAGAACTGCACCACCTGTCACTGTCTTCAGAAATAAAATGTTGACTGAAAAAGTGTCTTTGAATTCCCAACTTGTGTTTTCTCATCTTAATAAACACATCTAAAAATACAAACTTGCTTGTTATTTGCTTAAGCTGATATAGCGCCAGAGGGTGTTCGTGTGTGTAGGCGTGTGTGTGTGAACAAAAGGGAAGGATTTGACAGGAAAGGCTTCACGCATGTCAGACACTAACAACAATTCCATCAAACCATTTTCTGTGGATTACTCACACCCAGGCTAAAACAGGATATCTTAGTACAACTTTGTATGTATCAGGGTAAGAGACAATATGGTGATTCAACATGGTGGCACAGCCTGGTGGGAACCGAAAGGTTAGTCAATTGAATCCTAGTGCCTTCAGTGTAAAACATCTATTATACGTTTCTTGAGCAAGACAGCTAACCCTAATTGCTCCGGTAAGTCAGTATGGATATGACTGTCTGTTAAATGACATGAATGTGTCTGAGATGTTTTCTGTGTAGGTAAAATTTATTACATAAGAAATGCAAACACCTCAATTCAGATTTCTTTCAGAATAAACCTTATATGTACTGCCCACTACTTATCAGCATTTGGGTGGAGAGTAAGGGCCAAGAACATTTGCTGAAACTTAATTATTTTACATAAACTTAATTCCAGTTAAAAGTGTGAAAGAAACATATGAAGGTCAGATGTTTTATTCACCATCCACTGCGTGAGAGTGAGAATGTGTGGTTGGAAACCAGAGGATGGATGCCTGGCTGTCTTCTAGAATGGTAAAAACAGATGACCAAGCTGGCATGGAGGTGATGCACTGTAAATATTAAGGGTGCTGTCATGCTCTGTGTGTCTCTTTTAATCTGTCTGTCTGACTGTCAGTCTGTTTACTCTTGGTTTTCCAGGTCTTTTTAAGAGGCCAACTGCAAGGCAGTGGTGGGTGTCCTGTGTTGTCCCTCCCGACTTTCCGTACTGAAGGAGCTCTGTCTCTCACCTTGCATCCCTCGCAGGTGATACAGCGGTAGTGGTAGCCGGTGGCCTTGTCTCCACACACCACACATGGCTCATCCTTCTCCAGGTAGCTCGGGATGTATCCTGCAACACACAGAGAGATGTGGAGTGGGGTAGACGTGATAAGCAGCCACTGGACGCCCTATGAAAGAGGATGGCCGCGCAGTACTGACGCTGGGAAGTTAATAGTCTGACCTCAACTTCTGAGGTTTCATCAGCTGTGTGGTACATTTCGCCCAGTGTTTGAACTACAAAGCAGGGACGTTCAATTTCAATGCCAGACAATTCAGGAAGTACATGGACATTCACATACTTTGAATGGAACATTTGTAACCGCGTTTGCTTTCTGAATTCATGGGCAACGGTCCTGTGCTCAGTTGGTAGAGCATGGTGGTAGCAACGCCAGGGTTATGGGTTTGATAAATATGGACACATGACTCTAAGTCACTTTAGATGAATGCGTCTGCAAAATGGTTTATTTTATTAGGAAATGGAAATAACCCTGAACCATGTTCAAACAGCCCAACAATGGAAGGCAGTCACACAAACACATTGCCTAAGGACAGCATAACATGAGAGTCAGGAGGCTTGAAACCCTGGCAGAGGACAACACAGCCTGATCCCACCTACCCCTGCTTGTCTGGGAGGGAGGAAGTTAGCTTATACTGTTCTGTATTTTTTTATGCTAATTGAAACATGTTCGTTGAGAGACCCTGTCACACTAACGCACCCTGTCACACCAACGCACCCTGTCACACCAACGCACCCTGTCACACCAACGCACCCTGTCACACCAACGCACCCTGTCACACCAACGCACCCTGTCACACCAACGCACCCTGTCACACCAACACACCCTGTCACACCAACACACCCTGTCACACCAACACACCCTGTCACACCAACACACCCTGTCACACCAACACACCCTGTCACACCAACACACCCTGTCAACACAGTGAGCACTAGAACGCTGTTGGTCTATGTTTGTGTAGGCTGAAATGGTAGAGGAGTGGCTATGAGTGATGAGTGTAGGGTACTTGTGTGTATATCTGAATCTACAGACAGAGTAAAAATGGATTGAGCATGTGGGTGTTTTGGCATACATGTGTGTCTGGCCCACAGTCCAGTTTAACCAGGGTCAGACTGGCAAACCCTACAGCTGAGAAACCAGACGTGTGACCAGAGGGAGCTCTGGGTGAGGCAGGACAGCAGGGTTAAGCCCAAACACAGGCTGGTGGGG
>JACXGM010010440.1:0-26272 GCA_016801145.1 Umbra pygmaea | reverse complement strand
GTTTAAATGATAAAAGTTTTATAATTTGGGGGCGCGGCCTAATGAGTGACAGACGTGTTGGCGCTGTAAGAATGCTAGCGGTTTGTCCTCTGTGCTATCGCTTCAGCTAATTTCAGTCACTGAACTTGACTTACTTTACATGCTGCTTATCTATGGAGTTTGTGCTTTTACAATATTATTGTTGTAAATTATCTAATAACATGTCTTGCTGTGACCATCCACTAAGTTTGTGCTCCAGTTGTTTAGGTAAGTGGAATTGTAATATGTTAGCAGGTGCCGATGGCGATGTCTGTGTTAACTAGCTAACTACAGTACTAGCCAGCTAATGAATTAGCTCTGGGTTAGCCATCCAGCGAAACTAAACTGTGTTAACGATGCTAACTTAATGTTAGAATATAACACTGAGTTAAATTAAGTTTGTAAATTTCCATTAACGAGGTTCCTTGGTTAGGTAGAGTGGGCGAGCCGGGTTGCGAAAGCCGCTTTCTCAGGTTGTGTGGAGCAACCGCGGTCGATAAATCTTAATTGGGGACGCCAGGCTCGCTTTTCCGTCCGGACTGGGGGGAACTGAACCGTATCACACAATGGGTTTGATGCAATACACACCGTTCCATTCACTCCAGTCCCGAACGTGAGCCCGACGTCCCCAATTAAGATCCACCCTGGTGTGGAGGCATTTACTACGTGCAGTGCAGTCGGATGATCACAGATTCAGTCCTCCACACAACCTGAGAAGCGGCAGTCGCACTTCTTCTGTGGCCTGTGGTGTTCCGACTACAGGTGGTTCTAAGTTATTTTGAATTGCTTCAGTTGTTAGTTTAAATTATTGTGCTTAAGTACATTTTATATAGACTTGGTAACATTTAGAGTTATCATATTTTTGTAGCTACAAAATTGATTTGCATGTGGTTGGAAAATTCCGTAAGGTTCCACAGTTAGGACAGTGGATAATTAGATGTTTGACAGCGGCATCTCAGAATCGGTGTCTAGGTCTCGGCGCTCGTGGTTTCAAGATTAAACGACCATTTTCATTATTTTGCGTCTTTACTACACTTTAAATGTGGGATATTTAATAGAAATAGGCATAGCAAAGGTAGAGACCAGCCAAGCTATGACAAAAAAAGTATATCAAACATCAACGTTTAATCTCACGATGCCTATCAGTGAAAGACGCACTGCCATCATCTCCATATTGTGCGCTTTCGATGTTTTGCTTCACCGAGATTTCTGTCGCCTTGTTGTTATAGCCAAAGATCATTAATTGTGTGGTTTTTTGCACCCACCTAGAAAACTCAACCTTGGAGTAGGCTACCTGTCCTCACCAGCATGGGATACTGGACTTTCTTTTAATTTATCACGCCCTGGAAAGTCAACCCTGACTGTCTTCTGGTGCCCAAGACTACGTCAAGAGCCTACCATTAACCAAGACCATGACTCCTGAGAACTAATGTTCCAATCATAGACTGTTTTTTTACAAGCCAATAGGAATCTATGTAGAGAAATACATATTTGACAAACAGTATCTAGAGATTCAGCACAGCAAACGTATGATTTGGTCTCATTTCCCACTACTAACTGAATAAATAAATTACGGCTGGGTTATATGCACATCTTTTATAGCTCCATTAAATTAATATTTCTGTATATTAAATTTCTTCTAACAACTAACAATATACATATCAATATTGTTTTTAAAAAGGTTAGAAAATGTGTACACAAATGTAAAAAAAAGAATTAGAATTTCTTTATTGAAATTAGCTAATGAAAAGTTGCACTTTGTCAAATAGACATCGTTTTGGAATGTTTACCTATGTTGATCTCTATTCATTTAATCCAAATGTATTTCCGGAAAAGAATCAAGCTCAATCAAACATCAGATTTGTGATTAACGTATTTGAACATGTAAGATACACTATGCTACCATACCATTTGTGCCTACATTTACGTCTTTACATTTAAGATTTGCTCTGATTGTGCTGCCCTGAGTTTATTTAAAAACGATCAGGAAAAAAATGATGTTACTGCAGCAGTTTGCTGAAAGTATCGTTCACAGTACACTTCTGTTGCAATGCGTGATCGTGTGCTGGAAAAGTTTAATTGTGTGAGTAGGCTACTGACTACTGTACCTCTGGCCGCAATCGTTTTAATGCAGTTATGCATGCACATGAAAGTCTTACGTTAAGCATTTGATCTGTTTAAAAAATAATAGTTAATCTAAAGTATATTATCTTTATGCTTCACTGTTAACCATTACGAGATTGACTGCCTCTTTAAGATGCCTGATATATAGACGGGCAAGGCTGTTGAGGACTGATTAGTGGAGATATTTGTATTTTACATGTGTTTATCCCAAGGTAAGGACCGCTGTGGGGAAGGGAGGTCTACATGAGAGCGCAACGGATGGCTGTTGTTTTTTTTAAAGTATACAGGCGCAGAAACACATTCGCATGATATGCATTCAGCATTTTTCACATCTTGCTCAAAACAGAACCCTAATATACCGACACCTCGATATCGTCCAGCCCTACAATAAATGTGATTAGCTATTTGAGGTTTTTGACATGTATAAATTATGAAATTATTGACAGACTTTGTTTATTTATTGGAACATTAAACATGAATTAAACGTTTTATCATGAACATAAATATAACCTGAATTTCTCGCAAAATTACACAACGTTAAGGTGATGGGCAACCGCCGACTAGCAACCGCTACCAATGCTAAGTAGCATACTGGTAGCATTTAGCTTAGCTTCTTAGCCTGTGCTAACTTGCTAATGTCACACTTCGGTGGGCATGGCATCAGCAACCAGGCTCCTCAGCTCCACCCACGCTCCACCTCTTTGACCATTTTTGGTTAACCCGAGATTGACGTCGAGTGACGCGCTACCAAGATGGCAACGATCGTCTCCGCCCACAATGAGCTTCAAAAACGATTTTCACAAACCAATGGGTGACGTCACAGTCACGCTGTCCATATTTTTTACAGTCTCTGGGAAAACCCTGCATGCCATAATTATATTGCAGGTCGGCTCTGGGGTGTATAGCAGAGTACCCCCCCCCACACCGATGACCCAAAACAAAGCCACGTGCCCTTGCACATCTCTGCACTGCCCCCACTTATAAGCACAATCCCACCCACAAATGTCACACGTTTTGAGGGAGTGAAACTGAGCTGTCAGTTTCGTTCCCTCAAAGGTTGCGACATCTGTGGCACTGTGCTGTGTGATAAAGCTGCACCTTTTAGAGTGGCCTTTTATTGTGGCCAGCCTAAGGCACACCTGTGCAATAATGATGCTGCAATAACAAGTGCCCACTAACACAGATTTATACAGATTTGTGAATAATATTTGAGAGAAAAGGGCCTTTTGTGAATAGAAATGTTTTTCAAAGTCAAGTTTCAGGTTGACTTTGAAGACTATGAAGCAGTCATATGTTTCCTTAATGTAGATGACAACCATTGGAAATTCTTGGTGAACATATTTATGTCTTGAACATTTATATTAAAGCAGTTTTTTTAGTTATTTTACACTGGTTTAAAACAAAATGGCGTTTGTAAATAGTACCTCCATGCAGGATCTGGACAAGTGATGGTTTGGGATCCCCAGGGCACTGCTGAGCTGGAAGACCCCAAACATGCTGCCTCTAGATTTCGGTAATAGAAAATTTATCCTGTCCATATTTACATGTTTACCTAGTTAATAATTAACAGCAACAATATGTGCATGTTGAAATCAATCAATCATACTTAATTTAAATTCATTAATAATGAATGAACCAATCGTATGAAATACTTTCGTCTTTACATAGGTGAATGTGTTGACAACAAAATCACACAAAAATGATCAATGGAAATAAAATTTTTCAACACATGGAGGTCTGGATATGGAGTCACACTCAAAATCTAAGTGGAAAACCACACTACAGGCTGATCCAACTTTGATGTAATGTCCTTAAAACAAGTCAAAATGAGGCTCAGTAGTGTGTGTGGCCTCCACGTGCCTGTTTGATCTCCCTACAACGCCTGGGCATGCTCCTGATGACATGGTGGATGGTCTCCTGAGGGATGTCCTCCCAGACCTGGACTAAAGCATCCGCCAACTCCTGGTCAGTCTGTGGTGCAACATGGGGTTGGTGGATGGAGCGAGACATGACGTCCCAGATGTGGTCAATCGGATTCAGGTCTGGGGAACGGGGGGCCAGTCCATAGCATCAATGCCTTCCTCTTGCAGGAACTGCTGAAACTCAGGCCACATGAGGTCTTGCATTGTCTTGTATTAGGAGGAACCCAGGGCCAACCGCACCAGCATATGGTCTCGCAAGGGGTCTGAGGATGTCATCTTGGTACCTAATGGCAGTCAGGCTACCTCTGGCGAGCACATGGAGGGCTGTGTGGCCCCCCAAAGAAATGCCACCCCACACTATTACTGACCCACCGCCAAACCGGTCATGCTGGAGGATGTTGCAGGCAGCAGAACGTCGCCAGTGGCGAATTTGCCAATCTTGGCAATCTCTGGCAAATGCCAAACGTCCTGCACGGTGTTGGGCTGTAAGCAAAACCCCAACCTGTTGCTGTCGGGCCCTCATACCACCATCATGAGCCACTTTCTGATCAAGTAGTTACAGGAATGTAGTTAAAGGAACCGTCCACTTCTAAACAGTTCTACTAACTACTCTCCCCAAAACCGGTTTTGCTATTTGCATTCGCACTGGTCAAGTGGCCATAGAAACTGGTAGGAGGGATAAGGGAGTGACGCAAGCACCGCAACAGGCTTTTATAGCGTCGTCACTAGACTTTAGTGTAGCGCAACATACAACATTTCACAGTTTAATGTTTGTAACACTGGGTGTATAGCCGCTTTGCGACCAAGTAGTTACAGGAACGTAGTTATAGGAACAGTCCACTTCTAAACAGTTCTACTAACTACTCTCCCCCAAAACCGGTTTTGCTATTTGCATTCACACTGGTCAAGTGGCCACAGAAACTGGTAGAAGGGGTAAGAGAGTGACGTAGGCACCGCAACAGGCTTTTATAGTGTCATCTCTAGACTTTAGCATAGCGCCACATACAACAACATTTCACAGTTTAATGTTTGTAACACTGGGTGTATGATTGGAGATAAGTGTGTAAATCATCTTATGTCTATGCGGATGATCTGGTTGTTTTCCTGGTTCCTTCAGCGGCTTGCTGTTCGTTCAGATTATGAGGCTAAAAACGACATCCAATACAATTTAAAAATAATAATGTTGTGTTGATAATATAGTCCTACGGAGACCTAAAAGACGAAGGCTTAATATGTAGCATTATTCGCAACAGACAAACGTAATTTACAAGTTGGCCCAATCAACGTAGACCTAGGAAAAGGGAAAATGGAAAGACCCTGCTCTGGAGTAGGAGCTAAAATGGTTATAGGAACTGCGGTGCGAGGGACTAAATAATCCCCAAATTTCTCCTATCAGAACACAAGGAAAAAAGGGTTATAGGAACATTATGTTCTAGGTAGGGCTGCTCGATTATGGAAAAAATCATAATCACGATTATTTTAGTCAATATTGAAATCACGATTATTTAAATCAATTACTCATTGATTTTGGAAATTTGCATGTTGATTTTGAAAAACTGAAAATATTCTGACGTCAGGAGCGGGTGCATTTTTTTTTAACATTGTTGAGGGTGACCAGCACACATTTCGTTGAAATGTTTGGATTTGATTAGACAGCAATGTCTTTCAATTATATTTGCAAATAAGTTATTTATATTTATTATATTAAATAAATCAACACTTCTAAACGTATCTTATTTTCTATTTTGCCTGCAGGTTTTACATGTGTGCACGATCACTGTGCTTAATAAGTCTGCTGTGGAATCGCAAACAGCAGCTCAAACAAACTACTGAATAGAGGTTACACGAAGCCTGGCTCTGCAGTCGGTGGGAAAATTGTTTAAAAGTAATACATGGCTCTACACTACACCTGTGCGAATGAAACCAAGAATGAGAACGTGATTAACTGATCAAATTCGTTGCTTCAGTACTGATGTGCTCAATCTAATACTAAAGAAAAATGTTTCAGTAAAGGAAACAACGCTGCAAGGACACAAATAAAATATCCCAAACAAGACTCAAATAGACAAAGCTGATAAGCTAACTAACAAACAAAGTACCTGCGTTGCTGTGAGGTAAACTCATGGAGCTGCTGCAATCACCTGTAATATATAAAATAATGTAGCCCATAGATCAATACTCTGCCTTTGTCGCCACTTCTGCACAGCATTTCTCATAAAGCACGCAGAGCAACTCTGGTAAAGTCTTGGAGAGATTGCAAATTATAACTCTTGTCCAAAGTATGCAACAACTTTCTAGAGCAGTAGTTCTCAACTGTGCTAATGGGGCACACATCTTTTTTTCTTTTGCCTGTGTGCACGATGGATATGGAGTTACACTGTAAAATGCGTCTATAATAGACGAGTGAGTTTCGCTTTCGGTTTCGGGAGGGACAAAAGTGTGTGTCATTCAAACACAAGACAAAAATAAGAGTTCTTAGAAAATTCAATGTACAAATTAATCGTTTTTTCTCGATTACACTGTTTTTGTGATCGTTAGGAGCTGAAATTGAAATCGCGATCAAAATCCGATTAATTGCACAGCCCTAATTCTAGGGACTGCAAAAATCCCTGCGGTCGGAAAGCGGCTATGGAGTCTGTTTCTGACCATTTGAGTGGACACATGCACATTTGTGGCCTACTGGAGGTCATTTTGTAGGGCTCTGGCAGTGCTCCTCCTGCTAGGCAGAGGTAGTAATCCTTCTGCTGGATTGTTGCCCTCCCACGGTCTCCTCCACGTCTCCTGATGTACTGGCCTGTCTCCTGGTACCGCCTCCATGCTCTGGACACTACGCTGACAGACACAGCAAACCTTCTTGCCACAGCTCGCATTGATGCCCCATCCTAGATGAGCTGCACTACCTGGGTTGTAGACTCCGTCTCATGCTGACACTAGAGTAAAAAGCACCGCCAGCATTTAAAAGTGACCAAAACATCAGCCAGGAAGCATAGGAACTGAGAAATGGTCTGTGGTCACCACCTGCAGAACCACTCCTTTGTTGGGGGTGTCTTACTTATTGCCTCTAATTTCCACCTGTTGTCTGTTCCATTTGCACAACAGCATGTGCAATTGATTGTCAATCCGTGTTGCTTCTTGAGTGGACATTGTGATTTCACAGAAGTGTGATTGACTTGGAGTTACATTGTGTTGTTTAGGTGTTTCCTCTAATCTTTTGAGCAGTGTATTTACACAAGAAACGCAACGTGGTGAAGTTTTCATCCGGGTCAGCAGACAGACTACTAATCTCTGAATTCAAATATCTGTCTAACTTTGGTTAAAAAGGATTAGCTTGCACTTTTATAGCACCTTTGTTTCTCAAGGATGACATATAGGAATAAATATGAGAGGCTAGTACACATTGAAAATGGGTATTTGGTTCAGAACCTTTTTCCATGCTTCACAAACACAGCGCCTGCAGTTCATTTCAAAATAGAGTTTTGTAAATGTACAGTCATACAATTGTCATTTTCACATGCTTTATTGTCGTTGCTGGGACTCTTTGAAGACAAATGAAAGATCTTTGACTGTAAGAACCATGTTTTTTGTACAATATTTTATTTTCTCAATGTGGTTTGGCTATATATTGGTAGGTAGCAGCTAGTAGCTGATGGGTCGAGCAGGGTCCAGCTGCGGCTTGGGCGTTCTCATTATGGTAGCGTTTCATCGACCAATCGTGTTCACAAGTTCAAATCCAGAAAGACACTTTGTCTGTGTGTGTGTTTTGTTCTCTATTGCAGCGTGATGTAGAAAGGTGATTTTTACTTTGTATCATTACGTTAACCATAAGCCTTAACCAAATTCTAACCTTAACCACTCTGAAAAACCTTGCTGTTAAGCCCATGTCAAATACGATTTTTACTTTTTATCATTAAATGAACCATAAACTCTTACCCTAACCTTAACCACTCTGAAGGAAACCTTGCTGTTAAGCCCATCTAAAATATATTAAGAATACCTTTTACTGAAATGTAGGGCCCTATGAAATCCGTGTTATTTTTTGGCCAATTCCATTTTATTTATTTCCAAATTCCGTGATTTCCGTTATTTTTTCCAATTTCCGTGATTTGGACAAAAGTTGCATTCAGAAGCCCGCACCCGAACCTAAAATATAGAGAATTTTGCTGTACAGCTTGCACAATTATTGCCAGGTAGGCTAAATTTACTTTCCATATGATCAAAGCCATAACATTCAGCAGCAGTCCCGCTATTTCGACCTTGCTCTCCCAGAGTGTGAGCTGCCTGATTAGCAAGACCGTCAAAAAAATGTTTCAAGTGAAGGAACATAGTAGCCTATACCTAGTTATATGCATTTGGATAAGTGATTGAATGGAGAAAAACAAGCGTTGTTTGATTGGAAAATTTTGAATGGAGTGAATACCGTTGTTAATAGCTGTCAGTTATCAAGCGGATTACAACGTTTCAACTATATGACGGAGCGCATGCTGGCCAAATTCGGTAGAGAAACACACTGCATATAGCCTATCAAAAGAGCGCAAATTAACTTCCATGTTTGCTGCCTTTTGTATTAGGACAAACTCAATGACAGTTGTTAATATTACTAGAATAGATTTGGATTATAGAATAAATATATATATAGATTGCTTGAAAATATGCAAATTCTGCGAGATTCCATAAGTAAATTCCATTTTTATTGATAGATTCCACCTGTGTTTTCCGCAATGCGGAAACCATAGGGCCCTAGCAATGCTACGTGATTATGCTTCCAAATGAAATACATTAGTTTTGAAACGTGCTGAGAAACAACGAAAAGTAAATGTCCTGAGAGACAGGAAAAAAAGAGAAAATCGTGTCTGTGTACACTCAGCGATATTCATTCCTCCTCCCACGAGACGCCATTCTGTAAGTTTTACGTCAAACCCCAGTTGCGACTAACCTGAGTTAGCGTTTCATCTTAATAATGATTAACGTCAGTGGTGCTAAATTTGTTTGGAACAAAAACCTATGGAATTGCGGCTCGCAGGAACATGGAATGAGAATCGCTGCTCTAGTTTAAATTAGTTAAAATTGTGTGACTATATCATGAAAAGAAATGCTGTGAGACTGCGTTGGTTAGTAACCTCATGCCTAACCTTAACCGTGAATGTTGTAATATAATTAATTTGAACCAGATTGTGGTTCGAACGTTATGGAATGTGTTCCGGGGCATTCCGGTTTGCAAAAACGGGATCCCCCACCAGCACGAGAACGCCCATTTGTGGCTGCAGTTGGATGATATTGGGTGGGACGCCCTTAACATTTTCACTCATAACGTTTTGAATTTTGTAGCTACATTAAATCCGAGATATTTGCTAGAACCCCAAGATCCTATGCTTTAAGGACATGAGACATTTTAGGGCTTTGAATTTATTCCACATTGTATTTGATATGAGGTGAAAAACAAATGTCAGTAATTACAAGACACACAGCTGACATCAGTAGTGGTAACATTTTGAATTTTAAAGCTACACTAAAACTGAGATATTTGCTAGAACCCCAATATAACCAAAAAAATTGGTTGTTAGCCATGTTTCTAATTGACATTCCATTTTATTTTGGTGCAAAAACGGCCAGCTGAGTGTACAAGCTAATTGTTTTTTTTACTGGCTGTGTAGGTGTCACAATGTCCATAGTCTTTGTGCCTTTTCTGTGTCACTTCATGGTGGTTTCTCCCCTGTGTTTTGTTTTGGTTTTGTTTCCCGCTCTTTGTGTCACATGATCCCGTCACATGTTTTGGTGAGCCTATCGGTTCCGTTGTTTGGTCCACACCTGCACATCCTCCCCTCGTTAGTTGGGTATTTAGTTCTGTGGGTTTGTTTTTTCTGTGTAGTTCATTGTTTCCTGTCAGGTACGTGGTTGTTCTTGTTCTTTGGAGTAGTTGTCTTTAGTCTAGTCATATGTTTAGTGTAAAGTGTTTCTCTTGTGTTCTAGGTCATGTTGTACAAGTTAAAGGTTCTGTTCTTGTGTTTATGTAGTGTTGTTCTTGTTTATGTTAGGTCTTTGTTACTCATGTATTCTTGTCTCTGTGTTTCCTGTCAGTTCTTCCTAGTGTTTCAATAAAGACATGTTTAGTGAAGACGCGCCTGCCTCCCCCTCCTTGAACTGTGACAGTAGGTCATATTATGACTAATAATTATCTTGTTATAGCTATTGTAAAACCGAGACATTTGCTAAATTCCCAAGGTTTTAAGCTTTAAAAATATGGGACTTGCATATATAACTGAAATATTGGATTCATTAGCTTTGATTGTATTCCACATTGTATTTTCTGAGGCTAAAAAAGAATGTCATTTCTACTAGGCACATAGCTCCCATTATGGCTAATATGGTCATTATAGCTAATGTATACTGGAGACATCTGTCAGCTTCCTGACTTTTTTAGCTTTGTAAAGATATAAGACTTGTGAATATATCTCTATCTCTATCTCTCTATATCTCATCCTAAAGGATGAGGTTCTTAGCCGTGTGTCAAGTCGACATTTCATTTTATTTGAGGCACATGTGTACAAGGCACGTAGCTCACATTATGAGGTGAAATTATTATATTGGTTACAGCTACTGTAAAATGGAGACGTACTACATTCCCGAGTGTCTAAGCTTTCTGTGGATATATGACGTGTGTGTGTGTGTATATATAACCTAAACATTGGACTTGTGAACTGTGATTCTAGTCCATTTTTTTGTTTATTGGGAAAACATCCCGCCGGCTAAGCATAAAAGTATTCAGGTTCAAGCAAACTTTGTTTTGCATAACCGCATGCTGTAAACACTACATGTTCATAATCATAATAGTTCTTTCATAAAACCCTCTGCCATTCCATTTATGTCTTGCATTATGCAAACTGAGCACAAACGAAACATCTAACACCATTGACATTCAAATAAAGATGCAGCGAACCGGTGTGAAGGAACACTCACAGCTAATTTTAGTGTATTTCATGGATAGTGTATGAGATGAGAGTTTGCTGCACTGAAAGTAAAGGGGCTGAATAATTTTGCTCGCCCAATTCGTCAGTTTTTTATTTGTTAAAAAAGTTTGAAATATCCAATAAATTTCGTTCCACTTCATGATTGTGTCCCACTTGTTGTAGCTTCTTCACAAGAAATTACAGTTTTATATCTTTATGTTTGAAGCCTGAAATGTGGCAAAAGGTCAATGTTCAAGGGGGCCAAATACTTTTGCAAGGCACTGTAGCTGTAATTATAACAGCTCTAATTATAATATTGTAAGTACTATCTTGGGTAAGAAAGGTACTTAAAATACAATGTGGAATGTTTAGTGAAAATAATTCATTTATTTGAAATGCATTTCAGGTTCTCGTTAATTACTTTCAATGACTGTAGCAGTAATCTCAGTCAACAGCGCATTTTCCTTTAACAATCAATTTTAAGCTTCCAAATAAAACCAAGTGGTTGACCTGCATCTGAGATATTTCTATCTCAGAGAAATTCCTTTTCTATGCCGGATGTCGCTTATCCATGTCGTATATTCTAAGGGCGAGGCCTCTAAACCTGTGCATATATGTAGGTGTGATCTTTAAATTACGATTGATTTCAACCGTCTGATATCAACACCCACTCATTCGTACGCTGGAATTGGAGGGATACGAATGTTTTGTAAATCACGCGTAAGTCTCGTCATAAGACAATTTCTGTGCTCAGATCTACACCTGTTTCTATGCACGTTTGATTAATGAAGGCCATTGTATTTTGTTGATGTATAATGATGTATAAGATTTCAACTATTAGAAGTAGTCTGTAGTGCGGCTTCATTCAGAAGATGAATATACAGTAATTACAAAATGGAATATGGAAGGGTATATTGTCTATTGCGCCAGCATTACACGGTTGTTAGTGATCAACTCTCTTCTGGCCCACAGTCAGCACATAACGTTGGCGGCTTGTGAGAGAAAGAAACGTTTGCATCTCACACAGTTGTCACTGGTTTTGTCCATGCATAGTTTATATTCATAACCCCTCCTCTACCCCCTCACCCCCTCTGTCAAACCGGTTTATCCCATCATCATTCCAGGCAATGGTGATAGCTATGCTGTAGTACCATATTTTGCATATTTTTTACCCTTTGTAGAATTACAATTCTTAAGTCTATATAATGAAAATCCACCACTTTATTCACAGATTAACCAGTTATAGCCCTACTTTTTTTTCTATTATATTTTGTTGATGTATAAGGTAAAAAACAATTTCAACTAATATATATTTGAATTGAAGTATAATTATTAGTATGTGAGAAGATACTTCAATAATTATTGAAATTTGAAGTATCTGCTTGTCTCAGAAACGCTATTTTCTTCTGGTCAAGCAGTGTTATTTATTTTTAAGCCCTGCTCTTTTGTAGCCCCTCCTCCACCCCTCACACACCCTCTTTTCTAATTAGAGATTACAGAATTAAAGACATTGTGTAAAACATGTTTTACTTTGTTGATAATGTAAAAAAAATATTTAAACTATTAGAAGTATAGTATTTAGTGCGGCTTCATTCAGTAGTTTTTTTGGTTTAATTTAGTTTTATTCAGTATTATTCATGTTTTTTCCCTGTGTGTCCTGGATATATTAAAATGGGACTGTGTAAATCCTTATGTTAATTAATGATAGGCTGACAGTGTAGCAAACTTGTCCATTTCCAAGCGATGTCATCTTGTATCCTTATCATCAAAACGCAGGTAGGCCTATCGCATAATCTCTCTGTCAACTCCATATCGATCAGACTAAAATTACTCCACATCCATGTTCTTCCCTCCATACGCGCCACGAACATACAACAGCGCAATGAATGCTTTGAGTGTAATTGTAGCCTATATTCATGGCCCCTCCTCCACCCCCTCACCCCCTCTGTCTGCGTTATTGTAAGAACTGATTGCGGCAGGCTATAGCGCTTCCATTGAGCACAACTGCACAAACGAAACCCCCACACAGGAATGTTTCTAATTCCAATGACATTCAAATAAAGCTGGCAAATGGTTTGAAGGAAACCATTGCATCTCACACAGTGTTTTTTGTTTGTTATTCTGTCGATACATTTTCGGACTTGACAGTGTGTCTTCTTCGCTCAAAACAGATGAATAAAATGAAGATGGCAAAATGTTGAATTATGAGAAGCAGAGTGTCGTAGTAAAATATTCAGTGAAAATAAATACAAGGCTCGTTTGAATAAACATTAACACGAACCCTTGTACATTGCGCAGAAATCTTGTTTGGTGTAAAATAACATCAGCATTGCACGCACCCTTACAAAGTGTGCATCATTTTTGTAGAAAGGTGACACGTAATCTCCCCTCGCCCAGACCTGCATTGATGGGCACTCAGCTAGTTATTGTGTTACAAATGTTAAACACCCAACACAAATGTTAAACACCGAACCCCCCACATGCTGATTATATAAAACCAGATATTCCCCAAGTGAAATACCCGCATTAATGTTAGTGTGTATACAAAAATACTTGTGGTTCAACATATATTTCAATATTCAGACTGGCCTATTCATTTAAGGGATTTTTTCTTGTCTGAATAGCCCACTCTCACTGGCGAAAAAATCACTATATATTGGTATATATAATGAAACTTGCATTAAAAAAATCCTACATTTGTACTTGCAAAGAGAATTGTGCCAATGAAAAAGAAAAGTGGGATTAATCAAAATATCCTATGACCGTTTTATGCACACTGGTAGGAAATCCCAATTGATAAATACCACTTGTTCTTAGCGTCAGTGCTCGTGCACAGTCTCTACGATTTGCCTATCAACTCACCCCTAATTAGCTGCGGGAAACGTAAGTTACAATGAGGTTCATTAAATGTACAACACAATCCAAATTTCTGAGGTTGACAGAAGGTGCCATGTAATGTATAATGAGTGCATGATGGTTACTCGCTTCACCAGTAAAAAGTAAAACTTTGATGAATATAAAAGTGTATTGTATTGAGAAATATACTGTTCTTTAAACAAATATTTTAAACAAACAATAATAGGCATCTAATCCGTAATAGCGTCATAATTTACTATACGTACACACCGCCACAGACTTGAGCTTCAAAGTTACCGGAAGTCATTCATTTTCAATGGACCTGGCTTCTCTCAGCTGCAATCACCGGCAAATCAGTCGGCGTCGTGTTTTAGGCGTGTTGATCGACCAGAGCGTCAAGCACAAAAGTTGAAGTTTGTTCAACTTTATGGTAATGACCTATGACGCGGTTCAGCGGCAAACAACAATCAACCAATCGGAATTTAAGTACGTCTGCTAGTCTTCCTTGCTTAATGTGAATTCTTTAATGTGAATGTCCTGCCACGTCAGAGTAGCCAAAAGCGTCTAAAGCTTCCCCGTACTTTTTTGACAAGTGTCCTTGACAGGGCGTCCAGAGTTTCTTTTGAAGCTCAAGTCTGTGGCGGTGTGTACGTACAGTTAGCCTTAATAAATGCCATGATATTTGTCCTGCTGAATAAATTGTATTCCAACCTCATGCAATCATATTTAGAAGCATTTTTCCGCTTATTACCAGTAAAGCTTTTTACCAGTAAATTGATTGGAATGCTATTTAATTCACTGTACTATTTTTCGGGTGGGTTTTTATGTCAATCTGGCTGCCATCTACAGTATTCATCTGACCATTTTTAGGAATGCATATATGTAATGTAATTTAAACAAAATCATTATGATTCAGCCCGTTTGTGCAATGTGCACAATAGTGTATGGAAAACGTATGACACGTCCATACACTCTGACTACATGATCATACAGAATAGTGCCCCTAGCACTAACCCAATGTGTTTTATTTTTACTCTAAAATACGTTTATTTAATTTCTTACATCAAAACAAAGTCTGCTGAGCCACTAGTTTTGTTAAAGGGTTTAGCCTAACAAATTCTGATGGTCTCTATAATAATTCAACAATGGATTATACTCAAACTAGTGACAGTAGTTTAAATTACTATCTTGTCTCTAAAATAAATGTTTTTTTTTAGGTCAAAACGAAGTCTGCTGTGCATATAGCAAATCTTTCATTGTAACTGCACGGGCGGGTGAATACCATACTACAATTAATAAAACTATGAATTTTGTATTTGTTCGCGGTTCTCGTATGATAAAACACTTAGTATTTGTAACTACAGTCCTGCAGTTATTTTATAAGGATTTGACCAACAGGTATATTCTGTATTAGGTGTCTGATTATTCCAGTTTGCCTGTAAAAGTGTGTTATACTCCGTGGCATGAGGTAGATGGTATAGTTTCCAAAAGTATCAATGTTTTATAAATGGTGATGTGTAAAAAGTCTATTTTTAATTTTTTCTAGATCTCTCTCTATGCTGTACATTTTAAATTCGGATCTGATGAGTTAAGACAGAAACTCTGTGAGGAGAATATATCTGCCAATCCATATTAGGATATAATCTATAGGCAATATATTTTCCAAAGAACGACATGATGGTGATATGGATTTGTTTTACATATTTGTTTTATAATGTAACACTTCCAATCTCCCCAGCCATGGGTCGTCAGAGCCCTGAGAGTTTTGAAAGTCTGGTGACATGCTCGGTATCGTATGGCAATAAAGACTGAATTCATTCATTTAACATGCATTTTTTGATTCTACAGGAGCCTTTTGATCTATTTAATTTAGAAGATGTAAAACAAACAGCCGCTGTTGTTGTTTGAGTATTGGGCTGAAGGAGTTATAACGAAACTATATTAACAACACAATTGAACAAGTCACTAATAAATAGTCGTGATGGATGGTTCGAACTGCACATCATTACGATTTGGAGCATCACCCATACTGTTTCTTAAAAATGTTTTGAAGCACTCCAGGCAAGAGAAAAAGTGGGTTGGCCAACATTCAAATGATGGGAGAGGTAAGCTTTTTTATGGGGGTGCTAGCCCTTGTCTTACCCAAGCCTGCCGCTGTTGCTACAGGCCGGTTGAATTCTGCTGGAATTCCACACAGCGTGAAGTTATAGTTAATCTGTCTAATAAAATTAAAAATTGTATTTAAAAACATGAAATATGTGGGTGGTAAATATATAATCTTGTATGTGCTGTATAAATCAAACTGCATATCATTTGTCTTAATTTTTTTACTTAATTGTACATACATTTACATATGGTAATTGTCCAATTTGTAGTTTGATTTGCCTACTGAAGGTCTTTTCTCAAGTACTCAATAAAAACAAACAATTATACTTTTTCTGGTTGGATGCCAAATAGCCTATTTGATATTTGACATTATGTTGATATTTATCCAGACACTAGTTGGTGATTATTTTCACCAGGGAGACTGGAACAGAGCCATTGAGAGAGAGGGTTGCGTCAATGGAGGGTAAAAAATGCTAGTCACGTGGTATGGTCACGTTGTTCATGGGTCTCTCAACAGTTCCAAGCGGATGATTTTAATACATTGAAGTCTATGGGAGCAGCTGTAACAACAGCAATTTTTGGTATGATCTGTAATATGAAAAGCTGTTAAGTGCTGTAAATTAATAATTTAGATTGTTTTAATATTTACAACATAACATTGCTGTATATTATGGTAAAAGTTACATGAAATTAGAAGGTTAAGGTGACTAATCGGCGGTTACCGCCTATTAGTCATATTGATGCTGCTTTAGATAGCTATTGTGGTAGTATTTTCATAAGAATGAATGATTTTCATTAGATAGCCATTGTATTTGTATGTATCAATATGTTTGATCACACACACACACAGACGATCAGTATGGTATACAGTATAATTACCAGTTTACTATAAGAACATCTTGTAATGGAATAGTATCAGAAATGCATCAAGCTGTAATGAAATGTATTTGGAATACCATCAATTGTATTAAGTGGTAGGGGCCTGACATTTTTACAAGGTCCTGGAACTGTGCCACTATTGTCTATTTAAGTCAGTCCATATTATTAACATAAGGGAGTGACGAGCTGACGTCATAGAATAACTGATATTGGGAAGTTTGGGAAAAGCCCTGCCAAGGGGTTGGCATAAAGTGACATCATGTGTGATATAAAACTGAGTGTAACACTTAGATATAGAGCCCACTTGACCCCGGGGAGTTAACTCGACTTAACTGATCTGTCATTATGCTGATTTGTCATTAAAGTCTATTTGTATTCCCAAAACCTCTTGTACAGTTTCTCGGCTTTGCAGTACAGGAGGAAACTGTTGGCCTTCTCCCACCATGACACTATTCACTGTATCATACCTCAACATCTCCGTTATCTTGTTTACTTTTTGTACTTTCACATACATGTCCACAAAGGTAAATGTTGATCCATTCAGATTCTCTTCAAGTGCTTTAAATCAAATAACTGATGGCAGTTGAGGGCAATTAAGTGTACAGCAAACATGATGATCAGTGAACTGTCATTTCTTATAAAAGAAGTTACTTGACAGCAATGCAAATTTAATTGATTTATGTTCAGTAAATTGCTGTTCTTCATTAAGTATACCTTTATTGTACTATGGCACACAGAGGCTTATACATCAATACATTAAATATACAATAAAATGACTATAAAAAAGCAAGTGCTTTAATTTCAGGTGCATCAATGCACAGTAAAAGAGTACATAGTATTAGTCAAATGCACTTACCGTACAGTTCTCTGTGTTAAATCTTCATATACTAAACTTAATGCGATTTGAAACTCAGATGCAGTTTTTCAACTTAATACAGTAAGTGAAACCATTAACAGGACTAAAGAACGTATGTTACTTTACATTTTTATTGTGTCAGCCAAAATAATGATAAAGATTTGTGTCTGTATTAGTTGGCAGCATTAAGCTATGTATTTTTTGTTTTAAATTTTAGGCATGTTCCTGTAAACAACTAGGCAACGGACTTATTAAAACGAACATTTTAATAAAGCACATATTGGTCATATGCTCATGTCTTTCTTGTCGCCAGCTTCTTGTACAATGGTTCGATATGCAGCATGGGGGTGTACTGCCCGCTCAGAGAAGGGGGTCAGGATGTTTGTCTTCTCTGCAGAAAGTGAGAGAAGGAAGAAATGGTTAATCCATATGAGCAGGAGTACTTGGACTATCACAGGAGATGCCAACAACAAGAAATGATGCAACGTAGTGATGTGAGGATATTGTATTGAGTAGCATTTATAAAATACCCTTCATGTAAAACATCAAATATGTAGCAATTAACAACTTCTGTACATAATATGATCTTATATGGTGTGTTGTTAGGTTATTGTTAACATTACTATTACATCCCATTTCTACAATGTCTACAATAAAATCATACTAACATTGCCTGAAATATAACTCAAACCAAATGTAATAAAAAATTAAATCTTGCTTAAAGGAGAATTCCGGAAGATTTCAAAACGTAGCTCTGTTGTTTCCATATCTGAAGTGTTGTCCATAGCGTTAATAACTCAAACAATCTGTATTGCAAAAACCGTGTTTACCTTTTTCTGCCAATAGACAACCATTAGACATTTACGGGGCAAGTTAAAAAGCGTGATTTGAGCCTCTAAACATGTTCAAAATGTCATTACTAGTCCATATCCATTTGCACTGATTCCTTATAATAAACACAGCGAGTTTGAACAAATACGATTGTGTACATATCTTAGTTTATTTCCCATATTCCAGTGAATTCCACACTAGTCGATTGTCGAAGTCATACAATTCAATATTCCAAAATGTATTTTTTCCGCAAAAAAAACAATTTGCCGTGGTTATATCCATAAAATACTTTGTTCGGGTGTAAACTGGCACTTGCATTCACAGCTCCCAAGAGTTCAAGGGTTATCGCGCATGTGCAGAGGTAACTAAGCAACACTGTTGAGGAAACGGTGTCAGGTTACCTGGCCGACTTGCTAAATTATTTGAACATAAACACCGCAAATAGTTTTTTTAGGGGAAAAATACGTTTTGGAATTATAAATTGTATGACTTCGACAATCAACTAGTGTGGACTTCTCTGGAAAATAGGAAATAAACTAAGGTATGCACACAAACTTATTTGTTCGAACTCGCTGTGTTTATTATAAGGAATCAGTGCAAATGGATTGGCTCAAAGCACGCTTTTTAACTTGCCCCGTAAATGCGTAATGGTTGTCTATTGGCAGAAAAAGGTAAACACGGTTTTGGCAGTACAGATTGTTTGAGTTATTAACGCTACGGACAGCACTTCTGATATGCAAACAACAGAGTTACGTTTTGAAATCGCCCGGAATTCTCCTTTAAAAGTAATAGACTTCGACAGTAGTACTGTACTGTAATTGTTTTAAAATCCAGAATAGGCTAACGTGTTAACTGTTGACGTTAGCTAGTTTTCCTCAAACATTTAAATTTGTTGATTTTATAAACTTACGCTCAATAATGTCAGCTAAAATGTGTCTGTAATGTAGGTTTAAAAAGTAATTAGGATTTTAAAGTTATTACCTCAGTAAGGAGCTGATGAAACAATGCTTCTCTATGGCGACAAGGGTAGTAGCTCAGTTTGTTTGGAACTGCTGAGGGTCTCCATCATCCGCCATTGCTGTGAAAAAAACTGACTGATGAAGTGAATGGAGTTGACGCAACTCTCTCTCTCAATGGCTCTGGGCTGGACTATTCAGACGTGAAAACATGTCTTTAATAACGTATAGGCATGTTTGAATATTGAAATACATGTTGAACCACAATTTATTTAATATTCCACTTTGGGAATAGCTGGTCTATACCAACACTACAGAACAAAAATAATGACTGTAGTTATCTTGTGTAAAAAAGTCTATATAGCTCAACATATTGAAACAGCTGAAAATCTGTACATTTTGAAACCCAACTTGCAATGAATCATTTTGATTTTAACTATATATATATATGCCATATATATAAATATATTATAGAGGTGCATAAAATATAACACATTTTTTATTAATTTAGGATTTTCTATAAAATGTTATACTTGAGCCTAACAGTGTTTTATGTTGTTTATCTGGCAGATTTCATGTGCTGTTTGCAGAAGATGTTACCACATCAGGTGCATCAATATGAGAATCAAATTTAATAGAGCCAAGAAGAAATTTTGGAAGTGTTTTGTCTGTTTTTGAAATACACAATGGCCCTCATTTATGAAACGTGCGTACGACCTAAAACAGGCGTACGACGGGCGTACGGCGATTCCTACGCAAAGCAAGGGATTTATCAATTTAAACGTGATTCTAGGCTGCGATAAAATCTCACGTCTGGTCTGACTTCGTGTACGCAAATTCTAGTGTTACTAGCAGTGTTCATGGTATAACCACCCGGTTCAGTGAATTGTTGAACCAGCGATCATTGATGAATGTGTCTGCATCGCAACTACCCCATATTGCAAATTACATTTCAGAATTACGAATTAATTATGTACAACACATTGCTATTAAGTTGTTTATTTTTCGCCTTTCACTTCGGGGTGGCCTAGAACATGAGGGCAGAAATTAGGCAAACAATTATTTTAATCAAATATGTGTACATATATATAATTTAAACAAGCGCTTTGGCAGTCCTGTAGTCGAAGCGATGGCAGATCTGGAGGACCTTAATGCGCGCTCTCTACATTGGGATCTTTCAGCGGGAGATCAGGGACAGCTCTGGTATATCGCGGCCAACAATAGTCGAAGTATGCCAGTAGTTTTGGCGGCTATGAAGTCTGTTTCTGGTATATTCAAACTATGATTAAAAGACAATTTTATGAGATTGCTGGGTTTCCAACTAAGGCGAATTGATTGTACTGCGTCAGTAGCCACCATCCATGAATGATTACGCATTTATCAATCGCAAAAACTTTCAGATCATTTTTTTTAACCTTTATTTAACCAGGTGAGTTGACTAAGAACAATTTCTTATTTACAGCAACAACCTGGGAGCAATTAGGGTAAAGTGTCTTGCCCAAGGACACAACGACATTTGGCTCAGTCAGGAATCGAACTGGCAACCTTCTGACTACAAGTCTGACTCCCTACCCACTGAGCCATCTGCGCCCATATGTGATGCCAGGATGTTTGTTCTGAATATGGTAGCCGGTGGCCGGGTGGGACACGCGACTGAATTTTTTAAACTGCAGCGTTGGAACAAAGTGGCTTAAAGCATTTGCGGAAAAAATACGTTTTGGAATATTGAATTGTATGACTTCGACAATTGACAGTGTGGACTTCACTGGAAAATGGGTATGTACACAAACCTATTCGTTCAAACTCGCTGTGTTTATTATAAGGAATCAGTGCAAATGGATATGGACTAGTAATGACATTTTGAAAATGTTTAGTTGCTCAAAGGACGCTTTTTAACTTGCCCCGTAAATGCGTAATGGTTGTCTATTGGCAGCAAAAAGTAAACATGGTTTTGGCAATACAGATTGTTTGAGTTATTAACGCTATGGACAACACTTCAGATATGCAAACAACAGAGCTACGTTTTGAAATCGCCCGGAATTCTCCTTTAATATCTACCTTTCTATGAGTCTTCTGACAGGTTATATATATTAGAAACTAATTATACGGAAACGTTATGTCAATTGTTTAAAAATGCGAAAAATATATGTTACCAATCACAAAAATTAAAAGTGTATTTTTGTTACAACCCACCCGGTAGCTCATTAAAAAGACAGACAGATTGGCCCTCATTTATCAAACGTGCGTAGAAACCAGTGTAGATCCGAGCGCAGAAATCATCTTACGACGAGACTCACGTGTGATTTACAAAACATTCTTATCACCCCAATTCCAGCGTACGAATGAACGGGTGTTGAGACGGTTGAAATTCATCATAATTTAAATATCACGCCCATATTAATGCATGGATTAAAGGCCTTGGATAAGCAAAATCTGGCAAAGAAAAGCAATTTCTCTGAGATAAAAAGACGTGCTCAGGTCTCAGGTGCAGTCCAACTGCTTGGTTTTAATTGGAAGTTTAAAATTGTTAAAGGAAACTGCGGTGTTGACTGCAGTCATTGAAAACTATTAACGAGAACCTGAAATGCATTTCAAATGAATTAATTATTTTCACTAAACCTTCCAACGTTGTATTTTTTAAGTAGGGTGAAGTCGGCTAAATTGGGCCATCAGATAAAATGGGCAAAATAATGTTGTACCGTCATATATTTTAATATCTTTACTGCAAATCACTGATCTTGCATTGTTGCTTCAACACTTGTGGACTTGTAACAAGAGTTTTGATTGGTTTGAGTTTTTTAGGCAGGCAGAGCAGAGAAATTACATTAGATCTCATGCAAACCTTATTTGATGGTGTTATAAGCCCTTTACCAAAAAGTGGCCCATTTTAGCTGACTTCACCCTAGCTTTCTTACCCAAGATAGCACTTACTATATTAGAAGGTCAGAATAAGGTCCTGTCCCCTTCGTAGAGCCCAATGGTGGCTGTTGTGGCCACTGATCTTCATTGAATGGCAACGTTCTCCTGCTCAATATCATGGAGAACCCAGCATGCTATAATTATGTTGCAGGCCTGCTCTGGTGTGTATAGCAATCCCCCCACCCCGCTTACCCAAGACAGAGCCACCTGCCCTTGAGCAAACTTGTAGTAAAGGGGTAAAAGGATAAAATTATTGTGCACTTATGAAGTTAAAGCATTAATTAATAATATATTTCCTTTTCTTCCCTGTTGCAATAGTCTGGGTTGAGAACGGAGAAATGCTTAATAAATGCGTACAGAGGATTGATAGTGTAGACGTTGTTGATATTTCCTATCTATCCATCTGACCTCACAAATGATCTATTTATTTATCCGTGTGTAAACAACTACGGAAATAAATAATACAGCGACCCGGGAAAACTTAATCGCTACCCGCGATACTCAGTAAAGAGTGCATAGGCTACCTAGCTTGAACTGTGTGCGTGATAAGGGCTGAAAACTTAAGAGCACGCTGCAACAAGATACCTTACGTTTCCCATTAATGTCTCCACCGGAGAAGTTCTGGGAAATGATTTAGAAAGTCAGACGGGCAGAACTTAGTAAAGTGAATAATATTTAATTCCAGTTAAAGGGCATCGAAGTACAAACTTTAACCGGACACAGAATTATACAATACTATACACAGAATTACCTGTCGTCTAACACTTCTAAAATATGATCTATGATCTAAGCATATCTTCTACGGTTCAGTCTGTTACAACATTTATTCAACACATTTGCTATGGCACGCACAGACGTGTGGCCAGGAGAGTCGTTAAAGAAATCTCATCTGTTTAACCTTAAACAAAGACCTATATTTCCCCTCGAGAGGGGCCACCCACAACTCCCGCTGCATATGAAATACAGAATCAGTTCACTGGCTGGAATTGGAGAACAACAGAACGATTAGATTGTGTGTCGCCTTGGCGCCTCGGCGCATCCGGGCTGTCACAAAAGACTGGGTTATAACATTTGAATATCATACAGAGGGGGGAGCTAGCATTTGTCTTCTAGAAAACCTGTGTAGACAACATAAGACCTGTAACCTTTTACAAGTAATAATATCAACTCCCTTTATGGGTGGATCAAAACCAAAAATCACATATGAACAGGCTTAAATGTGTGACATACATTGGGGTTTGCCCCCTTCCCATTGATCTTAATTCATCCCAGGAAATCCTTTGTTAGATAAGGAGGGATGGGAAGCCAGCTGTTGAAGGAGTCATTATTTGGTCCTATAAACATTAATTTCCCACTACAAACTGATCACTCCACTGTGGTTCGTGTGCGTGTGTGCGCACTGTTGAACCTGCGCTCCTGCTTGTTTGGGGATTTGCAAGCGGTGTTATAAGGTACTCAGTCAGGACATAACCTTTGTCTCCTAGAGGAATCACATCCATCCGTTTCACCAAAAAACTATGTAGAACTATCATAATAATTGTACGAGGGCGTAACTCACCAAGGAGATGACTTCAGCCATGCAGTGCGCCCTATAGCCTTGTTCCAACGCTGCAGTTTAAAAAAGAGTTGTGTGTCCCACCTGGTCACCGGCTACCATATTCAGAACAAACATCCTGGCATCACATATGACCTGAACGTTGATTTAATTAAAGTTTTTGCGATTGATCAATGCATAATCATGCATGGATGGTGGCTACAGACGCAGTACAATAAATTGCACAATTCGCCCCAATTGGAAACCCAGCAATCTCATAAAATTGTCTTTTAATCATAGTTTGAATATACCAGAGGGGTACTTCATAGCAGCCAAAACTGCTGACATAATTCGACTATTGTTGGCTGCGATATACCAGACTTGTCCCTGATCTCCCCCTGAAAGTTCCCAATGTAGATAGCACGCATTAAGGTCCTCCGGATCTGCCATCGCTTCGACCACAGGACTGCCAAAGCGCTTGTTTAAACGTACAATATGTAACACCAGTAAGCTTGCCTGTGACAAGATGGCCACCGGTGATGACGTTAGAGACTACGCCCTAAGTCATCTAGCCTTTATTATGGATATCTATGCTCTAAACTATGTTCCAAACTAATTCTTCACCTACCTGCTAAAATAACTCAGTTGACCGCCGCCCGTGTCTAACTGATGTATTTAACAGGGGAGTTACCTAAGGGAGAATGTACACCCCAGGGTATCTACCTAATCCCTTCTCCGCAGGTGTGACTAGCAAACTCAGAATAATAATATAAATATATATAGCAACACAATTCTAATAACACACAACACATGTGGCGTTAGTATCGTCGAAATGGCTCTCTACCAATCAGTCTAAACAACGCTCGTCATATACGCCTTGACAGCCAACCACGCCGCTCCGGAATCAACCTCCAACACGTCCCACCTGTTAAAGAGAGAAAAAAAAGAAAGGAGAAAAACCCTATCCAATACTAGACCTCTAGACTCATTGAAAGCGCTACTGAAGCTCACGTTTGTCTTTTTGTTTGCAATTTAAAGAAAAACAAAAGGTGTGCAACATTCTACACCTGCCAGAATATATGCTTTGTACAGTCATGACTTAACTCATTGAAACCACCATGGGAGCAAACATTTTTGGTGAAATTGTTTTAGCGAAAAAAAAAAAAAATGTGTATCGTTCTCCACCTTCCCCCGAGTCAGAATGTATACTTTGTAAAGTTATGCCTGACTCATTGAAAGAGCTATTGAAGGTCCACATTTTGGTAAAGACATTTTTAGCAATTTTTTGAAAAAACTAAAGATGTGTAACATTCTTCACCTTCCCCCGAGTCAGAATATATACTTTATACAGTCATGAATTACTCATTGAAAGCATTATTGAAACTCAAATTCTGTCTTTTTTTGCAATAAAAAGGGCATTTCTTTATCATTATTACAACTCAATTGTGAAGTTTAATAACACGGTAAGAAATTAACTACTTTCGTTACAAATAAATTTCCCATTTAAACTGCTCTTTTTATTTTAACATTCCTTTTAGTGTGCAAAAACCCTAATTCTATGTTAAATACCTACAAAACAACAATATTCTTCACTGCTTCAAATGGCGTAGTTTGTATGTTACTCATCTAAGAAACTTGCGGGAGCTGGAAACTGGGGTAATTTGCAATTGCATATAATCAGATTACCTAACTTTATAAGAATAACTCATTATATTTATAACATATGTTGCATTATAGTTTTTAAATGTTTCACTTAACTAATTTGGAAGTTGTTGATAAAACTACTGTATAGCCTACTTCGAATTACTTGTTCTACAATAAGTGAAATAAGGTACCATGAATATACTACTAATCCATTTTATGAACTATGGCTTATAAAACCATTTTCTAGATAGCGTGTGTGACTACATTGACAATGGATTAGGCTATACCTCTTTTTTGACTATAAAGCCAAGCTAGACCACGCTCACCATGACTTGAGAGTGGTGGATGGGACAAACGTTCCTGCCAGCACAATTCAAACACACCCACTCCTCCACCCCGATTTAATATAATCAAATTACTTGAATAACTCATTATACTAATACAAAAGTTGCATTATAATTTTCAATGTTTCACTTTGGGAACTACTCCGGCAGCAGGGAGCGTGGACTAGGTGGGAGAGCACACTGCAGCGCAGGATTACCTGGGCAAACATCTTGCAGGCAGACTTCTATCGGGTTCGTTTCCTGGTACAAGCTGTCTATGATGCCCTGCCAAGCCCAGCTAACCTCCATGTCTGGGGGAAGAGCGAGACACCTTCCTGCCTTCTTTGCTCAGGAAGAGGC
>JACXGM010010439.1:8988-26429 GCA_016801145.1 Umbra pygmaea | reverse complement strand
AATCTGCTAAAAAAGTATATTACATTAATTATTAATTTATCTTGTCTTTGTTTGAAACAAAATATAGCTTATACGATTATAATATGTTTTTTTAATATGTTCTATAATGTCTGACACATTAAAAAAGCTAAAACTTTTGGATAGTCATTATGGAAAGCGGACCCCAAAGCTTAACGTTGGCGAGGCAAACATCAGAAAACATCGAGGTGTGAGCTACAAGGTCTGTGGTACATCATCGTTGTAAGTATCCCATTAACATTGATTGAGTAAAAGGGCAAAAACTGGTCTACGTTGACGACAGCGCCACCTAATGATAAATTTGGTACAGAGTCTCAGAGCGGCATGCCAAACAAGCACCAAAAGTTTCATGTTGATATCATTTACTACAAAAAATATATTTCAATCACAATTATCCCAGTTAAATGTATTGAGTTATTGGCCAAAGTACATAAACGTTGATTAAAGCACCCCCTAATGCCCGATCATTGCCAAATTTGGTACAAAACATCACAGTGGGACATTGAACAACAATCTCAACTTTTTTGATGATAGCATTTAATTTGGTAGCGATATGCTAAAGTTCATTTTTCATAGCTAGTTACAAAAAATTGTTTGTTTGTCAATTGCGCATAGTTAAATGTAACAAAATTATTTTGTTAACTTTTGGTCAGGTCCGTCTGGAGATCCTAGCTACCAAGTTTCGTGTAGATCGGTTGCACGGTCTAGGAGGAGTTTGAAGAAGTTGGTTTGCGCATTGCACAATATTATGAATAATCTTGTAATCAGGAATGGGCGTGTCCTATATCATCAGATTCAGCTCAGTTCAAGGTAAATTTGGATATAAAGATTTTTATTGTGCAATGTGTAATGTGGGAGTTATAGGTAAAAACACGTTTTGACATCAGTATTTTGATAACTTTTTGTCAGGTTGGTCTGGTGACCATACCTACCAACTTTCGTGCAGATCGGACCCACGGTCTAGGAGAAGTTAAAAAAAGTATGTTTACGATAAATTACAATTTTCCACGCATAAAAGTACAGGCGGAAATGGGCGTGGCCTATATTACAAGATTCAGCTGAACTCAGAGAACGCGTGGATATGTGTATCTTCTCTTTGCAATGTACGGTTTGGGAGTTATGAGGCCAAACACGTTTGCTGTAGCGCCACCTAGTGGTGGAAGTGGCAGAATTTTTCTGTCCAAGGTCCTTGCGGTGATCTGGACCAGTGCTGAAAATGGCACCCCCACGACCATGTACGGTTTAGGCTGTAGTATCGGTTTTAGAGGCGGAAGAATAATAATAATCCTTAGGAAAACAATAGGGTTCCACAGCCCTGCTGGAGCTGTGAACCCCGCGTTGCTTTGCAATGACGGTTCCCAGCCCCTTCAGGCTTGGACCCCAAATAATCCTTAGGAAAACAATAGGGTTCCACAGCTCTGCTGGAGCTGTGAACCGCGTTGCTTTGCAACGATGGTTCCCAGCCCCTTCGGGCTTGGACCCCTAATAATCCTTAAGAAAACAATAGGGTTCCACAGCTCAGCTGGAGCTATGAACCGCGTTGCTTTGCAACGACGGTTCCCAGCCCCTTTGGGCTTGGACCCCTAATAACCAAAGTTCTAGGCTTGTGCCATTGTTGTTCTCCCTCAGTGCAGCTTAAGACAGGAGGAACTGCAGACAAATTCAGCTGACTGTAATGCGCCGAATGAAACAACAATGCAACACAGTGGTAATGCCGGTAATACCTGAGCATCTATGATGTATTAACTCCACAGGGTTTGAATCTTTCAGGTCCACCTGTAAAATAAAGTTGTGTAAGTTAATACTCAGGCCTATCTAGGCTTGATTATTCACTGGGTCCTTTATGAAAGAGAAAGCATAGCAAGGAAGTAAGAGAGCACTAACCCAGTGGGGATCCAGCTAAATAAACTTAAATGGCTGGCCACTGCTTCTATTACATATGAGTTGAGCTAAACTTGTATGAGAAAACTAAAGGTACTGTAGGCCTAGACCTAATACTTAATTACAACAGCTTAGTAGCGTAGCATAAGGTTAAGAGAACATAAATGTGAACAAAGTCCAGAAGGCCAATGGGGACTGGCAAAGTAAAGTCACCAGCTATTTTCAGCCATTCAGTAGTTCATGTACAGTGTTGAGCTGAACTTTATCCATGCTAAATCCCCGGGCACACTGGATTGTGAAAGTCACGTAACAACAAATGTCTTGTCTAACGTTACACCTATCCATATAGCTTTACCATACCCTCAAACTGTGCGCTTTCTCCAATTTCTTCAGGAACCTGTGACACTGTGCCCTGATGATAACCTCTCCTGATACCTGATCTTTATTAGATACTGAGAAAAGCAGAATCAATCAAATTTGTTTGACATACTGTACAACAGTTATAGCAAGTAAGTAAAATAAGCTAGTAGCTAGCACTAGTGAAGATGTTACCATCAATCAATGTAGCTACTTACCCTCATATATATGGATATAGGATGAAATGTAAAATTTGAATCCTTTATCCCTCGGAGTTTGGAGGCATTGCACAGGAGTTAACAATCCTGTGTATGTCACCGATATTCAGACGTGGAAAGTTTTTGAGGCATCGGCTAAAAATAATAGAGGCCATTGTTGCTGAGTGATGTTTCGCCGAAAGTGGAAGTGCCGATTGCCGCCATGACGCTGTGCACAGAGTCTATAAGGCGGTGGAAGAAGCACTTTGAGAAACCCCTAAATCCAACTAATACACACTCTATGTTAGAGGCAGAGCTGGAGTATGATGGGGGATTGTTGTTGATTTCCCTGAAGGAAGTCACTGAGGTATTCAAACAACTCCACAGTGGGAAAACCCCAGGGGTTGATGAGATCCGTCCAGAAATGCTGAAAGCTCTGGGTGTGGAGGTATTGTCTTGGATGACACACCTCTTCAACATTGCGTGGAAGTTCGCGAGTGAGAGGAAAATGAAGCGGAAGTTTGGGCAGAGAATCGGCGCAGCGGGGTCGGTATTACATTTAATTTATCGCACTATTGTGACGAAAAGAGAGCTGAGCCTGAAGGCAAAGGTCTCGATCTACCGGTCAGTTTTTGATTTCTACCCTCACTTATGGTCATGAAGGCTGGGTCATGACCGAAAGAATGAGATCCAGGGTACAAGTGGCCAAAATGGGTTTTCTCAGGAGGGTGGCTGGCATCTCCCTTAAAGAAAGGGGGTGAGAAGCTCAGTCATCCGTGAGGAGCTCGGAGTAGAGCCGCTGCTCCTTTGCATTGAAAGGAGCCAGTTGAGGTGGTTCGGTCACCTGGTAAGGATGCCCCCTGGGCGTTTCCCTAGGGAGGTGTTCCAGGCACGTCTAGCTAGGAGGAGGCAACGGGGAAGACCCAGGACTAGGTGGAGGGATTATATCTCCAACCTGGCTTGGTAACGCCCCAGTCGGAGCTGCTTAATGTGGCTTGGGAAAGGGAAGTTTGGGGGTTCCCTGCTGGAGCTGCTACCTCTGCGACCTGACCCCGGATAAGCGGACAGCGATGAGGATCAGGATGTCCTGACAGTGCTCAGTGGTATATTCAATCGTTTGTGGATCTTCTTCTAGCCATTACCAGATTTATGAATGTCTGCAACCATCTGTCTCTTTTGAACTGCCAGTTCTGTCTCTTTTGTTTTCTTCATGGTGCATATTGCATGCATTACCTCATCTTTATACTAGTGCAACAGGAAGTGATGTAATGGCTCAATATAGTTCCTTAAGACTTAGATGAACTTAAATACGTGGAATTTAATTCCTGGTTAATTTTGGTAGATGATATTTACAATATTATTTAAGGGTGCCATTGATTGTGAAACCTTGATTTGGAGGACATTTTTTATTTAATCAATAAATGGTTTTAGTTTGTTCCATTGACACATTAATAAAGTACAGCATTTCTCACATTTTGGTATTTTGAGTTTCTCTATAATTGTATTGTTTAGATTTTTAACAGTATTGTTTTTTGCATTGTTACTGTATTAAATTTGGAGCCCACTGTATTTAGCCTTTGTGTTGATGAATTTTAGGAATCGACATAATGTAGCCAATTTTCCTTGAATAAATTGTTGCATTCCATCCAGACTGAGTGATCAGACTGAGCTGTACAAATGTTTTAGGTTTAGATTAAAAAGATACACTGTAGATGGAATTTACCTAAGCATCAGTCTTCTACTTCGTCGTAATCATTATCAAAATCAAGTCAAAACCATTGTCACTACCATAACGTAACTTTCTTCTTCATTTTCGTTACACCACACCGCTCAGCAACTATTTCTGACATTGATGAGCGCATCACTTGGCAGCTTTTCCAATATAAAGACAGGCCTACCACAGCCTATTTCAGGACAGTGACTGGGTTTTATCGTTTTACGAGCGGCGAGCGCAAACATTTTTATTGATTCCGGTTAAAATTCCAAAATGCTGTTATTGGATATTTCAAACAAATTAATTGGAGAAATACTTTAAACATCTGAGAACAGACATTTCGACTATCGCTGCGAGGTGAGTTTTATTTTTATAGCATATAACTAGGCTACTTGGGAGAATGAAATTGCCATAATTATTATACTAAAACGATTTAACCATGTGGGCTATTCTTTAAAAAGCTAAGTGCAATGTAAAATAGGCTAAGCATAACATAATAAATGGCTGTAGTTCCCCTTCCCACAATCGAACCGAATGTTTAAATAATTTTTAGCCAATCGAGATATGAAGATGTAGCTATATGTTATACTAGCCCTTTTGAAACACAAATGGTATTTCGATCGCTAGGAAAACAAATTAATATATTATATAAATGTATTTGTACACCTGAGCTTAGAGAATGAATATCGGGAATTACATATAGGGAGACATGGAAAAGAACATGCGTTAAAGAGGCAGTTAGGGACAGTCAGCGTCATCTGTGTTGGCTCTATATATCTGACCTACTTCAACACAGAAACGTCCGAAATGGTACCCTATTCCGGTAGATTAGGGTGGTAGTATTTCACTATTAGGGAATTATGTGCCATACGAGAGTAGGTTCACATTTCGGAAACCAATTTTTTTCTGTCTAAAACATCTAAGCTTCTGTTCTGTGCCATGGATGGGAAGAGAGTGATAATATAGCTACCTAATGTAGGCTGATGGGACCTGTGCTTTTTTTGTATTTATATCTGCAGGTTATAGCCAAAAAAATTTTTTAAATAAATGCTTGGCAATACCTGCCCTAAAAAAATTAACATTAGGCTACTTATTTAAAATAATATGTGAATGCTGATGGAAAGGTTGCATCTCGGGAATGGACAGTGTGAAAAAATGGACAGATAGAGACAGTGGAAAAATAATTTAGCTATTTCGGGATGAAAAAGTTTTTGTGTCTGTTTACTTGTGGTTAGGTTGTGGGATCGATTCCCACTTTGAATGTAGATGATAATTATCATTATCAATGCATTAATGCATGCATTCTATTGAATATAGCCTACAATTGCCACTTAAACACAATTTAGACTAATCTGCTTTAGACTAGATTAACTCCATTCTGTAAATGTCCTGTACGTTGTTTCCAGAGAGACAAGTGTCTGGTGATGGAGCAGCGGATGATGGCGATGTGCTGGCTCTGTCTACTTCTCTCTGCCTTCTTGTGTGAGCCTGTACTTTGCAAGGGCGGCCGTGGCGGGAGCAGGGGCTCGTCTCGGGGGTCGTCTCGTAGCAGTGGCCGTTTCCGGGCAAGGACCCATTCAACAAAGGCCTGGTTTAAGACCATGCCTGGACGCTCGTCCCCGGTGCGCGTGGCTAGCGCAGCCGCAGCAGGTGCGGCGGTTGCACTAACCGCTGATAGATTGCACCGCTCGGCCTACCGGTGCAGTCACGTCAACTCGGATTACGAGGGGGAAGATTACAACCGGACTGTTTGCTACATGACAAGCGTTTCGGGATCCAGCCATAACCAACCGTCATTCTCACAATTCTTCACTATCATCACCTTCGCCACATTGCTTCCTACATGTTTACATTTTAGAGAATAAACTATAGCTACTTAACTGTAATAGTTAGGCCTATGCTAGATTTAATGTTTAATAGTAGAGTAATAAACACAGATGGGCTAAATTGCTGCATTGCAGTCTACCTCATGATAGTCAGTGGTTCGAGTCTGACTGTGGCTTCGCTGTCTTTGCACGACACCCATCATGATCGCAGCGCAAATTGGCATACATAGTCTAACTCGGATTATGTACATTGCCACGTCGATCTCCAGTGACTCCTTGTGTGCAGATATGACGCCTGTAAATTCAATCATGGAAGTATACTTGGTGAGTTTAATCATCCCACACATGATCATCTGATTAAAGGCTTCCGTGTTGCATGAGCAGTGCGAAAAGAAGCGGCCAGCTCGGCGACATGTGGTTGGATGAACCATGGGGACTGCCGGTTGGATCTACAGGTCTGTGATCCTGTTCTAGGGAGTCAATACTGGTTTAGCCTCAGGGCCAGAAGTCAGGATGGCTTTGGCAATTTTTTTTAAAAGAATAGGTAAATCCCATCATCACGTTATTTATGGGGAAACTCTGAAAGTATCTGCCTATAGTGTTCCATATTTTTATTACATATCTCCTAATAATAACAATATCAAAGTAGCTAAATCTTCTGTGTAAATCTGCTTGTTCTTCACATACAACAGAATTATAAATGCTGATTGGCTGATAGACATGGCATGTGAAAGTATAGCACGTGTGACTTCAAAATTGCCCATTGGGGGTTTGTGGTATATTACAAATTAAGAACCGGGTTATATTTAAACATATAGCCTACCATACCCCATTGTGCCTTATTACTTAAATAAAATAAAACAGAAACACGCGTTTGTGCAAAGCACATATTGAATACAAGTCTTGCCAGTGAGTTCACTAAATATCAGGAAAAAGCTAGAATATTTGATACTGCCTGTTACAGATAGACTACAATTTTGACATAATATTTTTTATTTCACACTTTGGCCACAACATTTATTCAAAATTATTATTTAGATACTTTGAGTGTACAGGATTAATACTTTCATTACTTCTCATATGACAAAAAAATCTATTTTCATATGACAACAATAGTATATAAAATTGTTTGCTAGCATATAGCCTAGTGTCTAAAGAAAGTCTACACACCCCTTGAATTCCTTCATGTCAATGCCTTGAATTTATTTAATTAATATATTTATTTCCCATGGATCTAGACACTATATCCCATTTTTCTTTAATTTGAAAAAAAATGATAATAAAAAATACATAACTGAAATATTTTTATTAGATAAGTCTCCACCCTATTACTAGTAAAGTAAATATTTGGATGTAAGCCCTATTTACATTTTTCAAGCTGAACCGGTTAGGATAAGTCTGCCAATTTAACACACCTGGATTAGGCAATATTGGAAAATCTGTTAAATCGCTTTGGAAGTTCCTTTGCTTGATGGACATTGACAAGTCATTCCACAATTTTTTTTCAATGGGTTTAGATGGGGGCTCCCACTGAGTCAATGCTGCTCAGTGATCTTCCTGCTCAGTTTCAGATTTTTTACAGAGGGAAGCAGGTTTTCCTCAATAACTTGACATTAATTTCCACATGTATTCTCACAAATGCCCCAGTCCCTGACAATCATCCTCTTACCATGATGCTACAAACACCATGCCTCACAGTAGAGATTGTTATTTGCTTTTTAGGGGTTTGTGACAAACATTAAACTTTGCATCTACGACAAAAATGTAAAAAAAATAAGTGTTTTGTGACAATCTCCTGTGGGTGTCTGTATTCCATTAGGCTGTTGATTATTTATTGGTGGAGAGGTTTGGCAAAACAGGGTATCAATGGGCATTAGATGGCTCAGTAATTAGGGAGTCAGAATTCTAGTCAAAACGTTTCCGGACCGATTCCTGACTGCCAAATGTACATGTTAAACTTGCTGAAAAGGACAGCAGTTGAAAGTGACAGGACACTTTTTTTTAATGAAATAAACTGCTAAGTACTGCAATGCATCTCCTCATGGACTGCACCAGATTTGCCCATTCTTGCTGTGAGATGTTACCCCACTCTTCCACAAAGGCAACTGCAAGTTCCTGGACATTTCTGAGGGGAATAGCCCTTCCCCCCCAGCCAACAGGTCCCAGACCTGCTCAAATGGATTGAGATCCAGGTTCTTCACAGGTGATGGCAGAGCACTGACATTCCTGTCTTATAGGAAATCACGCACAGAACGAGCAGCATGGCTGGTGGCATTGTCATGTTGGAGGGTCATGTCACGATGAGCCTGCAAGAAGGGTACCACGAGGGGGTAGGATGTCTTCCCTGTAACACACATGATTGAGATGTGGGTTTGTGCCCATAAGAAACATTGTTGCTGGTGATGTCTGGTGCGGATCGGCCTTACAACAGGACTACAGGCCCTCAGTCCAGCCTCTCTTAGCCTATTGCAGACAGTCTGAGCACTGATTGAGGGATTGTGCTTTCCTGGTGTAACTCTGACAGTTGTTGTTGCCATCCTGTACCGGTCCAGCAGGTGTAATGTTCGGATGTACCGATTCTGTGCATGTGTTTTTACATGTGGTCTGCCACTGCGAGGATGATCAGTTGTCCTTCCTGTATCACAGTCTGAGGCATCTCACAGTATGGACATTGCAATTTTTTGCCCCAGCCACATCTGCAGTCCTCATGCCGCCGTGTCTAAGGCACGTTCAGGCAGGTGAGCAGGGACCCTAGGCATCTTTCTTTTGGTGTTTTTCAGTAGAAAGATCTCTTTAGTGTACTCAGTTTTCATAACTGTGACCTTAACTGCCTACCATCTGTAAGCAGGTGGTGTCTTAAAGTGTAACTCACCAAATTGCAACCTAGGGTCTTTTTTATGTACCCAAGTCAAACTTTTGTTTAAAAGCACAATTAGGACGGAAACACCACTTTTAAGATTTTCCCAATTTTTGGTTTTGGTCAAATCGCCATTTGAACTGGAGTGATGTGGGCACCAATACGATAGCATCAAAATCACTATTTTTAAAACATTCGAAGAACAACACTTTTTGACTGGCGAAATGGCAGCCAGCAGAAACACAAACTGCTAAGGTGAGTTTTACAAAACCTTTCTTTTTAGTAAACTCAAACAGTGTACACAAACAATGTTCTCAATGCCCAAGTTCATGTGTACAGCCCCTGGTGATACTTCGAGCAAAGTTTCATTTTGTGTCGAACCTTCTTAGTGTTTTAAAAATAGCGATTTTGACGCTATAATATTAGTGCCCCTATCACTCCTGTTCAAAAGGCGATTTGAACGAAAAATAGGGAAAATATTTAAAGTGGTGTTTCCGTCCTAATTATACTTTTAAACAAAAATTTGACCCGTGAGCAAAAAGATCTTAGGTTGAATTCTGGCGAGAGTTGCGCTTTAACAACCTTTCTAAAGGTGCATGTTCATACATTTAATCATTGAACGAGCATGGAAAATATATGTTTAAACCCTTTACAATGAAGATCTGTAGTTATTTGGCTTTTTATGAAGTATATTTGAAATTCAGTGAACTAAAAAAGGGACGTTTCTTTTTTGATGGTATGTGGAATACTGATACTCATTGTTCGTGTTGTATTTTTTTGGTTTCTCGGTCATCTAGTTTGGAGGAAGAACATAATCTAGGCAGGGTGGTGCCATACGTCTTTTACTTCTTAATATTAATCTTCTCTTTGATTCGATGATTAGGGCAGTCAGAAGCGTCATGCACCTATTTTCTTTAAGGGGGCACAGTGTGCACAACACACGGAAACAGGTGACCACAAATACTGATATTAAAAGGGAAAATCCACTTGGCTCAAAAATCTGAGGGGTCACGTGTTAACTAGAGATCCTATGTTACCAAATGTTCAGTCTGACCAACAGGCCAATATATGACTAGCTAATCATCCCCAGTTGCCAGTAATCACTCTCAAAGTTGTAAATTGTGTTCTTAGTCAGTTTAGCTGGCAGAACAATGGTTAATAAATAGTTTGGACTTCCAATGGAGGTGAAAAATAATTTATATGTCCATTCAGTTTGGTATTTTTTTGGGGGGGTATGTTTATTATTTAGGTACATAAAGAGGAAAGGGGCCTCTAGAGCATACAGTATATACAGCTGAAGCACATGTCTGAAACTGGCCACTGCTCTTTCAACTCTAAATGTTATATATTAAATGCCCAAACAAATACCATAATGATACATAAATATCTTAGACAAGTGGAGGGGAAAACATTCCAATTGAATTACAGCATAATCTGAGGCACTGAAGTGTCAAAAATGTGAAAGAATTCCCAGGGGTTATGGACTTTTCTATAGGTACCCTAAATTTTGAAATGTTTACTCATGAAATTGATGACATAGCACCATAGAATATTTAAAAAACTTTGTGTCAGGGTTCATCAACTCCGGTCCTGGAGGGCTGAATTACTTCAGATTTTTGTTCTCTCTAATAAGGGACTGGTTTATACCTGGGAAAGCAGGTGATTGCAATTAGCTACTAGGAAAAATAAAAAATCTGAAGTGTTTCGGCCCTCCAGGACCAGAGTTGATGACCCCTGCTTTTTGTCTTATAAACTCATGCATGTAGCTTTGTAAAACTGAACTGAGTATGTAGTATTTGCAAATGTACATTTTTATTCTAGTTTTTTAGTCCTGAGAAATGGGCCTTCTATTGTCTAACCAGGTTTTACCAGCATGGTAGCAGAACACTAGATCCCCGTTAGCTGTCAGAAACAGCTGAATTGTATATACAGTTGTATGCAGAAGTTTAGGCACTCCTGAAAATTTCCATGATTTTTATTTATAAATAATTTGGTGTTTGAATCAGCAATTTCATTTTGATCTATCAAATAACTGAAGGACACAGTAATATTTCAGTAGTGAAATTAGGTTTATTTGATGAACAAATTTGCTTAAATATATGCACCTGTCTAATTTTGTTTTGATGCATATTGCACATTTTCTGTTAATTCAATGAATCCCACCGTTTTTTTCAAATATTTTTATGAGGGAAGAAAGAAATCATCTGAGTTGATGCCACAAACTATGCACAAACTGTCCCCAAAGTTCCTTCCCCAACTCAGCATATTAACCCATCTTGCCAGCCCCACACTGTACCACCACACATTCACAGAATGTACATATCAAACTTTTATTATTGTATAAAAACACAACTACTGTACTGACAGAATGCATCATAGTCCTGTAATGAGTGAGACTACAGAGCAAAGACTAGAAAATCAGCAATAGATGTAATCCCTCTTACATTAGCAACAAGTTTTATCGGGAAGATGACAGCAAATAACAACAATGTGTTGGCCACACCAATAATATGTGGGGTGGTTGGTCTGGGTTCTGGTATTAGTTCAAGTCAGTCCAGGATGACCTGACCCAAGTCTCCTTTACGAAAAGCTCTGATGAAGTCATAGGCAGCTGCTGTGTAGTTTGGCACTGTGATGGTGATGTTACCTGAAAATCGCAATATGTCATGTGCCAATTTGTCATCAAAACCACTTCCTTTTCAAGGCTAATCATTCCAATAGTTATTCTATTTATGGAGTATGCACATATAATCTAACTTCAGAGATCCAGGCCAAAATGGGAGGATAATTACTGTATTGTAAATTGAATAAGTGCTAAACTGCATCTATCACAGTAGATAATGTATTGATTAGAGCAACTGACCAGTATTTGAAAGTTTGCTTGATCAAATCCCTGAACTGGCAATGTAAAAAATGTGTTGTTCTGTCCATAAGCAAGATAGTAAAGCCAAATTAAACAAGAAACTATGATGACTGTTATACTTTTTCTATGACGTGGTTCACTCTTACCTACTCCAGTGATGGCTTTGACTCGTTGAGTCTTTCCCAGTTTGACAGCGATATGCTTCAACACCTGTTGGATGTCATCACTAGGTTCCCCGAGATCATACCTGTCCACGTAACTACACAGAAACAATATTTTATCAATGCCTAGTAAAACAAAGATTACATTTTCTATGCATTCCCAATAAGCAATAGTTGTCTTCAGTCATGTTAAAAGCATGAACATTGAACATCCTCACCCATACTTTTCCAGTCTGTTAAGAGAAAACAGAAGGTAGTCCGCTATGATGTCTTCTCCTACTAGATGGTCCAGGATGGTACCTGACAGCAACATTATAACAACAACCATTCTTTGATAGTTACATCATTTGATTTTGAGTAACAGTTTCAAAGGGGGCTGCTATCAAATTCATGCAAATTGCCTTGTCATTGCATTTCGAGATTTTCGAGACATTGGAAATATCATGTCACCTACAGTGCTGTTTATAAATATTTGGAGAGTAACCTACATTTTACTTCTGTACTCCACACTATTTGGATTTGAAATGGAAAAAAAGAGTTTAACATGCAGACTGTACACTTTAATTTGAGTGTATTTACATAGTTTTTAAAAACATATAGCTCTTTTATAATAACCTTTATTTTCTATAGCGCCTTTAAATGTACATCGCAAAGCGCTGTACAAAAACAATTAAAATAGACAAGATACAACACACAAAAGAGACATAATACACAGTAATAAATTTACATAAAAAACAACAAGAATAAAAAACAATAAATCAATTAAAAGCTAACCTAAAAAAATAAGTTTTAAGCTGAGATTTAAAGATTCTAAGAGATTTGTCTTGCCTGATCTCAATCGGTAGAGAGTTCCAAAGTTTTGGAGATAATGAAGAAAAAGCCCTATCTCCCATTAATCTCAAACGGGTTGAGGGAACAGTTAGAAGACCAGTATCTGAAGAACGAAGAACACGTTTTGGAGTATATGGAGTTAAAAGCTCTGTCAAATATTGAGGTGCCAAACCATGCAGTGCCTTGTAAGTAAGCATCAAAATCTTGAAATCTACCCTAAACCTAATGGGAAGCCAGTGCAAAGACTCAAAAACAGGAGTAATATGGTCTCGTATGTTAGTTCTTGTAAGGATTCTGGCAGCCGAATTTTGTAAAACCTGCATTCTGTTTAAGGTTACTTTTGACACGCCAGCTAACAAGGCATTACAATAATCAATACGCGAAAACACAAAAGTGTTTATCAATCTCTCCGCAACAGTAAACGACAGCATTGGACGCAATCTGGCAATATTTCTAAGATGGAAAAATGAGATCCTAACAGTATTCAAAACATGTGGCTCAAACGTTAAATTGGCATAAAAAATTACTCCTAAATTCCTCAATTTAGTTTGAAACTCCACAGTAGAGCCATCAAGATCCAGAGTGACAGGCTCTACTTTGCGTAGTTGGTGGGGTGAACCAACAAGCATAATCTCAGTCTTTTCACTGTTAAGAAAAAGAAAATTATCAGCCATCCATTCCCTCATCTTAGAAATACACTCAGAAAGAAAATTAACAGGCACAATTTCATTAGGTCTAAAATGAATGTAGATCTGGGTATCATCTGCATAGAAATTAAAATTTAGACTAAGAGATCTTAAAAGCTGACCAAGAGGATAAACATAAATATTAAAGCGGGCCCAAAATTTACGCGGGCCCAAAATTTACCCGAGGGACACCAGACTGCACAACATTGACCTCAGATCTAAATCCACCCATGTCAACGAACTGCTTCCGATCAAATAGGTAGGATTTAAACCAATTAAGAACAGTATTAGAAACCCCAAAAACATTTTCAAGACGAGTAATTAAAATTGAGTGATCAACAGTGTCAAAAGCGGCACTGAGATCAAAATCTGAAGTAATTAACAGGTCATTGGTGACCCTAACCAAAGCTGTTTATGTACTATGCAATTTACGAAAGCCTGATTGCAGAGGTTCAAAGAGATTATTCTCAGTTAAGTGAGAAATCAACTGAGAAGCAACCACTCGTTCCAAGAGTTTAGCAAAAAAAGGGAGATTAGATATGGGACGAAAATTAGCAAAGTTCTTGCAGTCAATATTTGACTTTTTAGGTACCGGGGTAATTGCAGCAGTTTTAAAAGTTTCCGGCACAACCCCAGTACACAGAGAGTCTAGTTTATAATACTCAAAACAAAGGGGCACAAGAAAGCAAAACATGATTTAAACAGACCAAACGGTATGGGATCTAGCAAAGAAGTAGCTGCTTTCATTTTTGAAACCTCTGCTAAAAGAGAAAAGAGAGTCAATTGCACAGAATTTAGACAACTTAGTACCAGAATAAAAAGGAATAGCAGGAGAAGACAGGAGAGTAGAAGTGCAAAACCCTCTACAAACATTTTTAACTTTGGTGACAAAATAATCCAGAAACTTATTACAAAGATGATCAGAAGCAGTAACATAAAAGACAGGTTTGTGATTCAGCAATTTGTTAATTGAATTAAAAAGTTGTCTAGAATTACCCTGATTATCATCAATCATTCTAGAGAAATGGTCAGATCTGGCAGAAACAATTCCAGCCTTATATTCTTGTAAGCAGTCTTTCCACATTTGATAATGAACAGTCAGACCACATCCGCTCCATTCTACGGCAAGATGTTTTCATCATACGCAAATCCTCATTATACCATGGAGCAGGACGTACGAATGAAACCGAGCATGACTTTTGAGGAGCAAATAAGTCCAGGCCAGATAGGAGAACCGAATTTAAGATTTTTTTACATTAGTGCCACCATTGTAAGGAACCAAAGGTAAATGGACAAATTAACATAATGTTAATTATATGAGTTCTAGGGACTGCACTGCATAGGTTGAGCATTTGTCTGTTGTTCTAACAGAATCCACTGGGTGGCCCTGTAGTACCATGTTATAGAGGGAGAACGAGGGAGCTGGAACATCAACAAAAGGCAAAAGCCAGTTTCCCACTAGTTATGTTTACACAGATTTGTCCACAAGAGTTAAATTGGTAGTTTTTGGACCCACCACAAAGTGCAAGCTTCAAGCCCGTCTCCAGACTCTGGATCTTTGGAGGAAGAACCCCAGGAGTATCTAGCAGATGGATAATGGGTCTCTCACACACCTGACAAAAGAAACCAACACTCAACATAATGGATGTATACGTACCTGCTCAGGCAGGTAAAATCATTACTAATTACTCACCTGTATCCTAGTCAACACTGCTTTGGTTATGCCTGGCTCCCCTCCTACCTTTGACGCCCGACCTGAAAGCCAGATCAAGATGTGACGTTGTCACTTCAACCAGGGTTCAGTTGAAATGCAAATGAGAAAACTAGCAAGACCACATGAAACTCCTCATTTGCACTGTCACAAAGCACTCAGTGTTGTAAAGTCATACCTTTCTTCAGGTTGGTCCTCCTCAGAGCGTTGATTAGCGATGACTTTCCAACATTGGGCACCCCGATCACCATCAGACAGAACTTGGGATCCTAAATGTTACATTCAGCACTGGCATTCAGATCCAAAATGGTAAATTCTAATGCTACGTTCAGACTGAATGCAAATTGAGCGTCTGGAGAAAGTGATTACCATGTTAAGTCAATGTAAAGACGCGTTTACGAGTGTCTGAAGGTCCTGCGTGCCGATAGTCACGTTTAGCGTGGCGCAAGGGTACGCTATTCTGCCTCGATCACGCAAAAGAGGCGAATTGAGCTTTTGGTGCAATACACACATTAAGCACGAGGGATTTCATTTGGTGCTTTTTGTGCATTCACGCGTTTGAAGCGAATTGGCGTCTGATGCCCGAGTTGAAAAATCTGAACTTCTGTGTCTGTTTGCGCCGTGTTAACCAATCAGGAGCCTGCTTGCTGCTGTCACTTGATGAAGTCACATATGATATACTCTCTGACTTATTCAACATTCATTCAACACGGAGGAACGGCTGATATTGGCAGTGAGCAGTCATACTGAGTTCATATTTTTACAGAGACAGGAATAAAAAGGACAGTTCTGCTCTCCAGAGCACATACAGAGCGGTGACTCTCTCAATGAATGCTCGATGAACATCAGCCATTTTACAAACAGACAACTGCTTAGCACTTGCCCCTCCCACAGGAAGTGAATTCTGCCTCTAACACGCATCTATTTCACTTCAAACACTCACTTTATTCGCACGTCCAGGGCTGTAACGATATTCGCATCGCGATCCAATATGCACTCCAGAGCCCGTTCGCCTGGCAACAGTATATACTGCCCGCAACACGAACTCTGATATGTCAATTCAAAATGATAGCGCTACTTATTCATTATAATAATCATTGTTTGTTCATTGCATAGATAGGTAGTGGGTCCATGTTTATGTGTTGCTATAATTAGTCTATTTTGGGTAACAACAGACTCTAGTGACTGATTTTCAAATGTACTCGTGTTTTTTTACGAAATACTGACAATGTATTCAATAAATTTGTCTACAACTTATTTGTTAATGTTTTTAATAATCAGTTATTAGAAACTTGTTAAATGTGCCATTTTTGCTATCACATACTCTTGTTATTTCTTTACACACAATACAATTGAATATGTTTACAATTCACTAGCTTTACAATGAATTCACAATGTTTATTGCAATGAATTAAAACTAGCGCTATTAGTTTGAAATGAAATATTCAAGTTCGTGTTGCTGGCATTATACACTGTTGCCAGGCGAACGGGCTCTGGAGTGCTTATTGGATCACGATGCGCATATCGTTACAGCCCTACGCACGTCCTATTCGCTTTGGACACGCGAGTGGATTCAAACTGTTCTAGCATCCAACTACACATGATAGAAGCAAATTTCACGCTCAATTCGCATTCGGTCTGAACGTAGCATAACCACTGGTAAACACGACAATGTAGTGAAAACTATTTGCACCTATCAGATTTCTGACACCAAAGCAAGGTTTTGGTATGGTATGTAATTAAACATGCAATCTTCAAGTGTGTGAAAGTGATTTCCCTCTGATAAATTCAACCCAATCAATGGAATTATTACAGACAAGTGTTTGAATACTTTGGTAAACAACCAGACCTATTTGGGCCAGCCCTGCTGTATATAAATCTGACTACTTTCGGCTCTTGTCATCAGATTTCAGTTGTCAACACAACTGAAAGTCCAAAATTTAATTTTTTAATTTAACCTTTATTTAACCAGGTAAGTTGACTAAGAACAATTTCTTATTTACAGCAACGACCTGGGAGCAATTAGGGTAAAGTGTCTTGCCCAAGGACACAACGACATTTGGCTCAGTCGGGAATCGAACTGGCAACCTTCTGACTACAAGTCTGACTCCCTACCCACTGAGCCATCTGCGCCCCCAAAAAAACAGCTGAGCAAACCTAGATTCTCATCAATGTGGACGCCGTTCAGAGGGTCACAGACATCAAGTTCCAAGAGTCCACATTTCTGAGGCTGGAATGATCATAACATATACATGTTACACACACACACACACACACACACACACACACACACACACACACACACACACACACACACACACACACACACACACACACAC
>JACXGM010010438.1:14740-26412 GCA_016801145.1 Umbra pygmaea | reverse complement strand
GTAAATCATCTGAAGTCGAATGACAGCTATACCTATAAGGTATAGAGAAAAGTCAGAGTTGTACCTTACCCTATGCTATCTCTAATTGGTACAGACTGATCAATATTCTGTCAACGATTATTTTTAATTTTACATTGCGTTTATCCTAGTATATACACAAACAACACATGCTACATCATGCTAACTAGCTTCTTACCTTAAGTAGTGCTAGACCCTCTGAGCTCGGCTGTTACATGCAGTTGTTTTGGATAATGAAGGTTTCCATACACATCAGTCCATGTGAAAATAGTATGATCTAACCAACACAGCAATCCATGTGAAACTCGCATGATCTAACCAACATAGCAATCATTTTCTTGGCTAGAGATAGTTGAAAATCGATATTGAGCCTGTTAACAACAAACACTTTCTGTCCTATACGTACTTAACGGAAGAATGCAATACGTAGGGTTCACAAACTCACTACGGTTGTTTTATTATCCAATCAACTTGATTCAGGGGCGGGACAAATAAAGATCAGGAAGTCAACCGAATGCCTCCCCAGAAACTAGCTGATTTCAAAAATCACTACAATGGGTAGGGATCGTATTTTTTTGTATGACATAAATAGATAATAAAGACAGATAAAAATATATCTTCCTCTATCTTCCTCTTTCCCTCTTGCCCTCATTTCTTCTCATCCTCATCATCGGTCACCCTTTCTCCTAACCGTGTGTTTTTCTCCAGGTTTGTGACTATCTACAAAGGTCCCAGTCATACGTATAAGGTGCAGCGCCTGATAGAGTCCAGTAGCTATTGCTTTAGGATTCAAGCGTCTAATGAGTCAGGCGATGGACCCTTCTCAGACGTGCAGAGCTTCTCTACTACCAAGTCGGTCCCCCCTGCAATGAAGGGTACGCCTGTTTGTGTGCTTCTGTCCATATCTTTGTGGGAAAGTGTGTGACTATTTGTGACATGTTGTCCTGTCTGCCTTCAGCTCCCAGAGTGCAGCAGCTCGAAGGGAATGTGTGTGAGGTCACCTGGGAGACCATTGCACCAATGAGGGGCGATCGTGTCAACTACGTCCTGCAAGTGCTGGTTGGACGAGAGTCTGAGTACAAACAGGTAACACACATAAATGCTTCATCGATAAAGTATAACAAGGATTACCTGGGCAATGTAATACACGTTCCTGTTTATTGCTCTTGGCTGTCTGTGTTCCTAGCTGTCCCACCTAGCAGACTAACGTGTGGACAAGCTTGCCCTGTCTACCAATGAGCAACTACCTATATAATAGGGATGCAATGGTACACAATATGTTATTGAACCATTCAGTATGCCCCCTATGGTTCAATATGAACACGTGGACCTCAGAGTTAAAAAGAAACCTGTCATTTTTGTAAAATGGGCAAAATCCACGCTTCATCTTCTACATTTTATGTTCGTTTGCAGGCTTCACAAAGTTTGTCGTTCGGTTGCAGATGCAGTTGTCAAAACTGTCTCTTCACTGTATTCAAGCAGCCCTGTGAGCAAAATAAATAACAGTAGGTGTGTTTATAGCTGCGGATATGTGCCCGTCTTTTGCCAATTAAACTAAAAACTGATTGTGTTCAATATTTTTTTGCACTGTACTGCACCGCAGTACGTACCGTCCCGTGACCGATAAACAGCAATACGTACCATACTGTGGCTTAGGCGTACCATTACACCATTACTATATAAATTGCAGGCATTTAGAACTGGTCATGGATTGTGCTGTAACAAAAATGCTAGGTTTACTTTTGTTGCTGGAACCTATAACCTTGCTATACCTAGTATACCTATACAGCCCGGTAGTCTAGCAGAGATGTGCGCTTTAGCTCTGTATGTTTTTGGTCTGGCCCTAAGTATTTTGGGGCTGACTCGCACATCTAGGATGTTTCAACTGATGGGCTTCATTAATTAAGTTGGCACAGGATAGTTATGAAATGTGAAAAACATGTTTCTGCCAGGGTTGCCATGTCCTGACATAATTTCATGGCTCAAAATTATTTTAATTTCATGGCTCTCAAATTCCTTTACACACAACCAAGTTTATATTTTTTGCCAATACTTGTCTCTATAATTAAACCTACTAGTGTAGTGTGTTTTGTTGTAATTGTTGTTTTGGTGTGTTTGAATGCTCATTGTTCAGTGACATTTTTATTTGTGCATGGTAGAAAGCAAATACTGATACTGACATAATGACATATAGCAAATACTGATACTGTCATAATGACATAAATATGGATATAGAGTATGAACAATATAGACAGATATGTGCAGTGTAGTAACAGTAACATTTGAAGTGTAGGAAAAATAACTGTATGTGCAGTATGAACAGTATAAAGAGCAGTATGATATGGGTATTTGTAAATGTAGTTACAGTATGTACATATCATAAATATAAATAGAACACTATGGGTGGTATGGGGTAGTGCAATGTGGTGGTGTAGTGCAATTGTCAGGGGGGGATGAGGGGTTGGTGCTTTGTGAGACCACCTGCTGTGTGGCCATGGACGTGGTCAGATCATCAGTCCCAGGCAGTCGATATTAGGAGATACAGCATTCAACATGTACTAAAGTTTTTTAACTGCAAACTTTTTCATTGCTGTCACTACTAACCAAGCCAAACGGTGCTGTCACCACTACAACTGTCACAGCACCATTTTGCTTGGTTATTAATGCAGGTAAGTAACATGATGGGTGTCGAAGCTCTTACAGCTGTAGTAGTGCCAGCACCACTTGGCTCGGTTAATAACTTCAGCTGTCAGAGTTAGCTTCTACTTCATACAGTCGTATACAAACATTTAGGCAAACCTGACAATTTCCATGATTTTCATTTATAAATAATTGGGTGTTTGGATCAGCAATTAGATTTTGATCTATCAAATAACAGGAATATTTCAGTAGTGAAATTAGGTTTATTGGACAAGCAGATAATGTGCAATATGCATCAAAACTAAATTAGACAGGTACATAAAATTGGGCACCCTTGAATACCTGTAAATACCTAGCACTGATTAATTGGAACAAACAATTGGTTTGGTGAGCTCATTAAGCCTTGAACCCACGATCATGAGAAATGGTATTTAAGGTGGCCAATTGCAAGTTGTTTTTCTCTTTGACTATCCTCTGAAGAGTGGCAACATTGGGGCCTCAAATCAACTCTCAAATCACCTGAAAGCAAAGATTGTTCAACATTATGGTTTAGGGGAAGGCTACGAAAAGCTATAGCAGAGATTTAAGGTGTCAGTGTCCACTGTGAGGAACATAGTGAGGAAATGGAAGACCACAGAGTTGTTGTTAAGGCCAGAAGTGGCAGGTCAAGTAAAATATCAGAGAGGCAAAGGCAAAGATGGTGAGAACAGTCAAAAAAAGCCGACAGACCACCTCCAAAGACCTACAACATCATGTTGCTGCAGGTGGTGTCACTGTGCATCGTTCAACAATTCAGTGCACTTTGTACAAGGAGAAGCTGTACAGGAGAGTGATGCGGAAGAAGCCTTTTCTGTACACACGCCACAGAGTAGTTTGAGGTATGCAAATGCACATTTGGACAAGCCAGCTTCATTTTGAAAGAATGGGCTGTGGACTGATGAAACATAGATGGAGTTATTTGGTCATAACAAGGGGCATTATGCATGGCGGCAAAAGAACAGTGTTCCAAGACAAATGCTTCCTACCCACAGTAAAACTTGGTGGAGGTTCCATCATGCCCATATTTATGCACCAGTCTAATTTTGTTTTGATGCATTTTGCACATATTTTGTTCATCCAATAAAACTAATTGCACTACTAAAATATTACTGTGTCTTTCAGTTATTTGTCAAGTCAAAGTCAAAGTGGTTTATTTATCATATGCATTGAATAACATACATCATCCTATGCTGAGAAATTATTTTTGACATGGCTCGGCGATTCTATGCAGTGGGCTTAAAAACAAGAATTACAACAATATAAGAATTTTAAAATAGTAATGACAATAATAATAATAATAGTAATAATAATAATAAAACGCTATGAACTGAGCAGTGGTTTGGAAAATTTCATAGATCACAATGAAATTGCTGATCCAAAAACACAATTATTTATAAATGAAAATCATGGAAATTGTCAGAGGTGCCTAAACCTTTGCAAACGACTCTACTAACTCTGAAAACTGTAGTAGTGACAGCACCATTTGGCTTGGTTATTAATGCAGTTAATTCTAACATGATGTTATTGTCTGAGGTGTATTTCACATTTTAGCTGCCAAAGCTCTGCTGTTCTCTGTGTCTGGTCATGTGCTGTGCTCACTCAGTGTGCCATGTGAGGGGGGAGTGTCCAGCTGCTAGAGCGGCAAAAGCCAATGTGTGCTTCTTTTACCCATATATATTTACCAATATCTTTTGCATTTTTAATCCAAACAACATTAAACTTGGCACTGCACTTTGCCGTGCCCGTAGCAAGACACCGGTCACGTTTGAAATCTATTGGACTAACGGTTCGAGAGAAATGCACATAACAGACAGACAGGCGTTCCTGCAATTTATAGACATATAAAAATACAGTTACACATATCCCACGTCGTGTAAAATATTCTGCATATACCTGTCAGCCAAGTTGGTCAGCATTTGCGATTGGTTGCTCTAAATTGTAAAGAAATTAAATTGTTCCCCATCTAGCCTAAGTCTATCCATCTGACAACTATTACAACATCATTATTCCACACTGCACTGTAAATGTTAAAATGATGAATACATGATGTATACAATATTGACTAGAAAATACACTGATTGATGTGTTATTTCTGTGTTTGTCTATTGTTGTGACTTAGTTGAAGATCCGATAAACTGTAAACTGTCCAATTTATGCAGAAATTCTTATAATTCCAAAGGCTTCACCTACATTTTCTTGCCACTGTATCTGTTAATGAAGAGTTTGAAGGTATTTATCTTTTGGTTCTTGTTGAATTAGCAAGCAGCTGAATGCAGATGACATGTACATTTGCGTGTGCATGTAAGCAGTTTGAGAGTTGGTTAAATCGACTCTGTAGACAGGCAGAGTCGGTAATGTAACCAGGAAACAAACTCGAACCACTTTGATGCTCTGATTGGGATGCAGTAATATAGACTAGCATAGAAGGGACTGTTAAAAGCCAATACTAACATGCAGACACACATAAAGCCACTTATGAGAAGCAACGTTTAGCTTTTAATCAATTTGTTTTTGTTCACTTTAAATCAACTATCTCTCTTTATCTTCAGGTGTTCAAGGGAGAAGAGGGAGCCTTCCAAATCACCGGTCTCCAAGGCAACACTGACTACCGTTTCCGTGTTTGTGCCTGCCGCCATTGCCAGGATACCAACCAGGAACTCTGTGGTCCACTAAGCCCCTCCTCCCTGTTCACCCTGCGTCGTCAGGAACAGCAGTCACTGGGGGAGACAAGCGCAGTTGAAAAGGGGAAAGGGGCGGGGCTAATATCCAGTGATGAGCGCTTTGCAGCAGTCATCGTGTGTGTGTTTGCCTGCGTCTCCATCCTCATGGCCTGTCTGCTACAATACTTCGTCATGAAGTGAGGGAACGAATCACAAATGGGATATTAGGAGAAGAAGAGAGAAAGAAAGTGAGCATCTACAAAAGAAAGGAAAGAAAATGAAACTCTTGGGAATCAACTACAGGATAGAAAGCGAAAAAAACAAGAAAGAAAAACATTTTTACAAAGAAAAAGACGTGAAAGAAACAAAGACTTGAGCTGTACTTCAAATATTCTAACTGTAGTAGTCCACATATCTCTTCACACTTTCCTCTTCTCTGGTTTTTCTCCTCATCTCTGTTTCTCTTTCGGTTCTTAGCTTGGTCTCTTTATCTCCGTTAATGGATGTATTTGGAGGGAAGCTGTTCATAGCCAAAATGTTGTTGGACAACAAACAAACTGTTAACCAAGCCAGACTGTTAAACATTAGCCAGCCATGAGTCTAGCAGAGCTCTTCTCAACCTGAACAACTTTATTTTGTATCTTTTTACACCTACAGTATGTATTCAGATTAGACACAATGTATTTTTCTTATTTTTCTTTGCAGTCAATTCCTTACTATTTTGTGCCGGTGTCGTATTTGCGTTGCTCGCTTCTGTAGTTTTTTTTACTGTTGCGACGTTTTAAAATGTAGTTCCAAAGCTTCAGCCATGTATCTATAAATACCTTGTACCTTGTCTAGTATAGGTCAAATCATGCAATTTTTACAGACAGATGCACACAAAAAACAAAGAAATACATACCCATGCACAGCAAGAGAAATACCGACATGCACACATATTCTCAGACGCATTCTCTTCTGCCTTCTTTATTCAGCTACCAAAGCAATGCCATGGCAAAAAAATGCTGCTATCAGGTTTAGTTATATCTAAGAAAGAATGGAACTAGTTACCTAATATATACAATCTATATCAAATATATCTATGATAGATCTACCTATCTATCTCTGTAGGGGTGATGCTATGATGTAATATAAGAAGTGTAGTGGTCTGGAAGACAGACAAAAATATAGGGAGGGATCCAGGTATATGTTGCCTTTTAACCTTTGAGTTAGAATCGTCTTACCTAAACCATAATGTTTAGGAAATGCAAGGGATGTCAAACCAGGCTTCTGGATGGCCACACACCTGCCAAATCTAGCCAATCAGCAACACCACTTAATTTAGTGTCAGGTAAAACTTTTTTATATATTGGAAAACACTTTGACCTGCGAGAACTGGACATGAAACCCCTGGTCTCTGGCTATCTTGGCAGATTGGGAGTGGTTTAGTGGAAGATAATATGTATTCTAGGTGCTTATCTGCAAATCTGTTCAGTAACCCGCCCCTGCTTTAGAATGTGGAGGTTACTGTAGTAACCATTTCCTCTGAGCAGAAACCTCTTCTTTGTTCACATAACTCTTTGTGGTCTTCTTTTGCCCCTCCCCCTCTGTCCCTCTGTGTGCTGTTAATGCCGAACTCATCCCTTCGTGACTCTTTCTCCTGATGAACTCATCCATCGGCTCTTGTCTCCTGTTAATGCTGAACTCATTCCTGTGTGCCTCTTTTTCCTGATGAACTCATCACTCTTTCTCTTGATGAACTCATCCCTCTGTCCCTTGTAAACTATACCTCCTCTGACTCATCAGGGATCACATCTTTTACCTGCACCAACACCTTTGCCAAAGTCTGTGGGAAAGTTTCGCTACAATTTCTTTCTATAGGTTCTATACGTTTATTTAAATATAATATTTGCATACAGTACTTTACAAGCCAATTACAGTGCAATCTTTTCAGTTATTTATTGTTTAAAAAATAAAATTTAGAGACAAATGTAAGTGTAGTTATAAATGTACTAATTTGTTTTTCTCTCGTAGCATGTTATATTGTTATTATTTTTTCAGTTTTTGTTATTATTTGATGTTATTTTAGATGTTTGATTTAAGGCCAGCATTTTGTACTATCAGTAACCCTTTACATTTTCTTTATTCTCTTACAGTTGTTGGGAAAAATCTGTAGTTGTTTTATTATACTGTCAGATTTTAAATGTTAACCAAATGCCTTGTCATTTCCTCCCTCTTACACAGAGTGGACTGTTTTCCGTAACATCACATTATCATCACATCTTAACAATGGTAAAGCTCTGTACTAGTAATGGAGTTAATGATTCTATAGTTATGACCTGACCAGTCTGTCTGCTTTTTGTATGCATTAAGAGATGTAGCAAACCTTTAGCCAGGTTATATTGGCAAAGATATTAGACAGCTGGAGCAAGCACACAAGTTTCTTCAGGATTGTTTGCGTTTTCTGTATTGGGATTGAAGTAGAGGCTCCCAACTGGGAGGGGAAGTGAAGGTACTCTTTATAATTACTGTAACCAGTGCTTGACGTGGAAGACAAACCACTGTTATTCTTACCAGCCTGTATTCCATAAGAGTGGCCGTTATTCAAACAGGACAGCATAACTACCAATATGGTCAGCCGTCACACGTGAACCCTGAACAGAAGCAACACTTTTTGTATACTGTACATGTAAGCTTTAGATTCAGGGGCCAACACAATTTTGCCCAGTGCTTCATCGGCAGGAAGGTGCATGGCGCCCCATGGAGTCTGGACTTTAGTTGCCTTAATTTTGCCTTGCGTGTCTTCTGCCTAGTGTTATAGACAAACATGCGTCTGATGTCATATCCATTTGGACTGTTTCTGCCAAAGTCAAGGCTTGTCTCACAGCATTTACCATGTGTGTAACACACACACCATTATATTTAATGCTACTTGTCTGTTATACATAATAAAGGGTTCCATGGCGTTCCCTCTGTGACGACACATCATTATTATTTTATATATTAGTATTGTTGCCTCAAAATGGAAAACATAACTTGATCTGTGATTTACGCTTTTTCATATTATCTTTATTATTATGTTAGATTTTTTTGTAAAGCGAAATGCATTAATTGTGACATCGCAAAATGTTTAGGCCCTTTAAAGAGTTTTAAAACATTGATTTCACACTGAACAGGTAAAAAGACTAAAACAATCATGATTTCATATCGGGGAAAGTGATGATGATGATAATAATGATGATTGATGATCGTGCTGATGATAATAATGATGAATACATTTCCATGCTTGTCGTCGTTTTAGAGCCTTAGTGTTTATTTTATATCCAGTATTCAGTGCAGAGATATTCTACTTATATATAGTGTTGACTGTAAAAGGAGGCAAGTACAACTACCGGAGATCATTTAAAGCACTTTTTAATCTAAGCGCTAGACACTTAGCCCAGAGAATACCTATCCTGGGAGAGACAGGATACTTTTGATCAGTCATCTTGTTTTGATTCCAGGCACACAGCTGCTGACTGGGCAGTCTGTTACATTGGCATTACTATGTGGCTTGGCATTTTGGCTAGGCTATTGTGTGACAGTCGTTTGGCATTGTTGCATAATTTGGTGTGACCAAGCCATAGTGTGTTCTATGTTATCCGGCGTGAATTTGCTCCCTAATAATTTGCTCCCTAATAATTGTGATGGTTATATGCTAAGATAAAGAAAATGTTGAGACAGGTTAGGCCAATCCTATACAAGTAATATACAAAACACTGATTCCTCCAGGATTTTGGCTAATGTTCGTTCAAGCTTTTGGCCAGTGTTTTTACAGGTTTTGCCCCAGTGACAATTTGTATATTTGGGCAGGGTTTATTGATGCAACCCACCTACTGGTCCTGCTCATTAAGTGGGTCCTGAACAAAATACATTGATCTGCCTAGCGACCCAAAGTCTGTGCCTTCTGATTGGTAACTTTTTTGTATTGTTTGTTTTCATGTTTTTTTTACAGAAAGTACAGATTTTGACAATGAGAGATTTGATATTGAATAGTTAACAGTCCCAGATGACGTATGGAGACTCAATATGTATTTAAATATTTTTTAAGGTCTGATACAAAAACAAAACCACAACATATTTTTACCTCACATTTATCAAAACAAACATTCCAATGTTGTCATAATCTACGAAAGGAAAGCATACATTTCTACTACTTTGTATTGTAAATGTTAGACCATTTCATATGCATTATATAAAAAAACTGCCATATCAATTTAATGTATAGATTTTTGCAAATACTACCCTCTGTATGTAAGACTTAACTGTATCGCGGTAGCCTATATTATATAATATATTTATGCCCAATAAATGTTTAATTTTTTCTGACTTTTGTGTTCTGTGTCATTGTTGAAATTTATATTCATAAATTAGGTAGATTTTTTGCTTTATGGTGTTAGATAGTCTATATAAAGAGCTGAGATGAGGTATAGGTTACCAATTAAAAAATAAAGTAAAAATGTTTCTGATACCTGCAGATGAGACAATTTGTCTCCTCTGAATTTGCCTGTTTCCCTTATGTCCAGTGGTAAACATTCCACTAATATACCTAAAACTTCTTGGGAGCAAGAAACAGGTATTGAATTCTCGAAGGAGTTCTGGGATAGTGTGATCTACAGAATAAACACTTCCACTTTATCTTGTGCTCATCTTGGACACATTCAGGTCAACGTGATCAACAGGGTTCTTTACTTTTAAGTCCAGACTGTCTAGAATGTATCCCACAGTGATGGACATGTGTAACAGATGTCATTCCACCCCAAGTGACCTGTACTATATGTTTTTTACTTGCTCTAAACTGAGTAACTATTGGAACACTGTATTTCATAACCTATCTGAAGCACTTGAAATCCATTTGACTCCATGCCCACTGATAGCAGTGTTTGGAGTCCCAGGGGACTCTTGCTAAATTATATATAAATTAATAAATTATATTATACATCATTGTTTTTACTACACTACTAGCTCGTCGCAGGATTTGTCTGCAGTGGAAGTCCTGTCAGCCACCCCTAGCCTCTCAGTGGCTATGTGATGTTTTGTCATTTTTAAAACTTGAAAAAATTTAATATTCCACGAGGGGATCACAGTCAAAGTTCTACGACAAATCGAAATATTTTACAGAGGCTTCCCTCAGATCTTAAATAAACCATATATTGTTCCTAGCCCATTTAGAGTAATACATTTTCTGTGTTTTTGTTCTTGTTTCTGTTTTTGTTTTTGTATGCATTTGTAAGTACATGTGTGTATTGTATAAAAAAATAGCAATTATTAAAAAGAGTTAAGTAACTGCAAGGCTTCTGGTCGGTTTCCATTATCCGTGTCTTGCAATTCTTCCCCTTACAAGGTATACCACTACTGGGAGGGACCTGGGACTTCTCAGTGCCTGAGCGTGCAGGTGTGTGTGGTAATGAGTCAGACTCAAGACAGTATTTGTTAGCATTTTAACAACAACACTTATCTGAATAAGATATCAGAGAAGAAGACATTTTGTAGAACTTTAATGTCCATTGTCCTCAGGAAACCACAAATGTGTGCTTTCCTTCTCAGGGCCACACAAAATGTGATGCACCAATAGCAGTGAACTCATTGGCAAATTTGTCTTGTCCTTCAAAATCTTTGGACAAAATCTTGATCACAAGACAAATTCAATAAACGTAAACTAGAAAACGTTCTATAATGTAGAGTGGCCAGAGATGAGAACAGAGATGCACAAGGCACATGCTCCTCTTTAGACAGTCACTGATTTGTTCAGGAACATTGCCATCGATCCTCTGTTTTTCCCTTTTTACCATCTCTTGCTTTTTCTCACTGTGTGTGTTTGTGTTTTAGTTTAACAGATCCTATTAGGACCAGATGTCTTCACAAGGATAGTAATACTTCAATAAGTGAATTTCTGGTTTAGGGTTTCAATTTAGGGTACTTTTAGGTTCAGGCATTCCAGGTTAGGTTAAGGGTTAAATTTAGGCATTAGAGGAAGGTAAAGTTTAGGCATAATTGTTAAGGTTAGGGTTAGTTTAAGGTAAGGGTTAAGGTTAGGATTAGGGCTAAGGTTAAACATTAATCTTTATGTTTTCTGGTCCCCATGAGGTTAGCTGTACACACTGTGTGTGTGTGTGTGTGTGTGTGTGTGTGTGTGTGTGTGTGTGTGTGTGTGTGTGTGTGTGTGTGTGTGTGTGTGTGTGTGTGTGTGTGTGTGTGTGTGTGTGTGTGTGTGTGTGTGTGTGTGTGTGTGTGTGTGTGTGTGTGTGTGTGTGTGTGTGTGTGTGTGTGTGTGTGTGTGTGTGTGTGTGTGTGTGT
>JACXGM010010438.1:0-14640 GCA_016801145.1 Umbra pygmaea | reverse complement strand
CTGGATGACAGGAGAATGTAACTCACAGAAAACCATTTCTTCCTAGTCTCTTCAAGACACACAGACTCACTGCTCTGGGAGCGATGGAGTGTAAACTCGTCATTCACTCTTTCCCCTTCTTTATTCGGAGGGACACTCTTCGCAAGTGCTCTCTCATTTTCAATTACCTCGCCATCACTATCATTCACTTACTTTGCTTCCAATTACCTTTGCTCTGACATTCATTTCACTCGGATTCTATGACCGTCTATTTTCCTACTGTTTTCTTCATCCTGTCTTAGCCTTAGTATTGCCGCTACTTTTTTACATTTGGCAACTTTCTGGATTAAATACTGATCCATTTTATTGTTAGATGCTATCTGAACTTACACATTTCTCATTTAACTGTAACTATTTTGCTTTATTTTTTATATATAAATATATATTTTTCAGATATTCCTCTATTCCTAATTCACTCTAATCCTGCCTGGTTGGCAGCTCCGCAACTCATTGTACAGATCTTTGGAATGACAAGGGTCGTGCACATGGTTCATCCAACCAAATGTCGCCTGAGCCACCGATTCTTTTTGCACTATTCATACCAACACGGAGGCCTTTAGTCGGATCATACACGGGATGATTACGTTCAGCGACTATACTTCCGCTATCGAATTCACAGGTGCCTTGATCTGGACACAAGGAGTCGCTGGAGAGTTACGTGGCAGGAGAGACATATCTGACTTATCTAACCCGAATCCCGGGCAGCGCTATGCCAATTTTACGCTGCCTCGTGCAGGGGGCCCGAGGATATAGTCAGAGAATCCATGGTCGGGCTCGAACCCACGACCATTGAGATGAAGTCTGTCCTGCAATGCAACAATTTTGCAATGCGGACCCCCCTTGCTTTATTTTTTATTACATTTCCTTTCATTGTAATATATTTTTTATCTTTCCATAACAAACCAATGCTCTCATCCCTTGAGTCATAAAATGTATATTATTAGTCATTGTTCTGCATTGCTGCTTAGCATTTTCATGCGGTAGATGTACGCTGAACCTATTCTACAGCTCCTGTAAGTTCGGTTCAAACAACTCACCCAACCCCACACATTTCAGTGCCCTCCTTGAAAATGAATGCTGGCCTAACTACTCTTGTCGAATTCACTTGTGATTTATTAGGTCCTGTAAACTGCTATTGCTCTCTCCAAACCTCAGCTCTGTTCTCTTTAGCATAAAAAGTTTCCAATTTAGTGTCACTCATATGGCCGTTAAAAAAAGCAAGATCAATTGAGAGTTCCAGTCAACTTGATTATGTAGTCCACTAGATACTAGGGACTAGGCTTAATCTGTGTTCGCAAACTGGTCCATTTTGTTTGACAAAAAGTGTCCAAGATCTGAATTTGAATAGAAAACCTACACTGTAAAAAAATCTGTTAAATTTACAGTAAAAAACTTAGAACGTTACCGTAGTTTAGTTAGTCATAGCACATTAGTAAGTGATTCACCATTGCAGTTCTTATGAATGCAGATTGTGGGTGATAAAGTATTATATATTTTGTATATATGTTCAGTCAGATTCTGTTTAGTACAAAATATGGGTAAGTCATTAAACTTTATATTGGATTACTTTGTCACATTAAATTTCTGTTTTATATTACAGACTGTTAAATTCACAATACAACACTGTCTTATTTAATGGAAAAAATTGTAAAAATGTGTATTTTATAGCAGAACATTTTCCACTATTATGGTAAAAGGAATAATTTTACCAGTAAATTCTGTATTTAATTCTATATTTTACTGTTCTTTACCTTAAACACACATTCTTACCATGGATTTTACCATGAAAATACACATTTTTACCATTAAATAAGACAGTGTTGTATTGTGAATTTAACAGTCTGTAATATAAAACAGAAATTTAATGTGACAAAGTAATCCAATATAAAGTTTAATGACCCACACATATTTTGTACTAAACAGAATCTGACTGAACATATATACAAAATATATAATATTTTATCACCCACAATCTGCATTCATAAGAACTGCAATGGTGAATCACCCACTAATGTGCTATGACTAATTAAACAACTTTGATGGGAACACATATCTCAGTAATGGTTGGAATAAAGATATTGACTAAAAAGTCTTTTTTGAGTTTGAAAAGTAAAGATTGTTATTATTATTTAATAATGAAACATAAAATGTTCAATGCATTCATGCATTGAACACTTTATGTTCAATGCATAAAGTGTTCAATGCATGAATGCTTGAAGAACAAAATATATTAAAACAAACTTTCCTGAAAACAAAACATGCAGCAAAGCATTCTGGGAAATCTTATAGAATGTTGGCTATTACATACACTCACCTAAAGGATTATTAGGAACAGCATAGTTATACTGTTTGACCCCCTTTATATATATATATATATATATATATATACCCTCACCTAAAGGATTATTAGGAACACCATACTAATACTGTGTTTGACCCCCTTTATATGTATAAATATATAAATATATATAAATATATATATATATATATATATATATATATATATATATATATATACACACACCTAAAGGATTATTAGGAACACCATACAAATACTGTGTTTGAGCCACTTTCGCCTTCAGAACTGCCTTAATTCTACGTGGCATTGATTCAACAAGGTGCTGAAAGCATTCTTTAGAAATTTTGGCCCATATTGATAGGATAGCATCTTGCATTTGATGGAGATTTGTGGGATGCACATCCAGGGCATGAAGCTCCCGTTCCACCACATCCCAAAGATGCTCTATTGGGTTGAGATCTGGTGACTGTGGGGGCCATTTTAGTACAGTGAACTTATTGTTATGTTCAAGAAACCAATTTGAAATGACTTGAGCTTTGTGACATGGTGCATTATCCTGCTGGAAGTAGCCGTCAGAGGATGGGTACATGGTGGCCATAAAGGGATGGACATGGTAAGAAACAATGCTCAGGTAGGCCGTGGCATTTAAGCGATGCCCAATTGGCACTAAGGGGCCTAAAGTGTGCCAAGAAAACATCCCCCAAACCATTACACCACCACCATCAGCCTGCACAGTGGTAACAAGGCATGATGGATCCATGTTCTCATTCTGTTTATGCCAAATTCTGACTTTACCATCTGAATGTTTCAACAGAAATCGAGACTCGTCAGACCAGGCAACATTTTTCCATTCTTCAACTGTCCAATTTTGGGGAGCTCTTGCAAATTGTAGCCTCTTTTTCCTATTTGTAGTGGAGATGAGTGGTACCCGGTGGGGTCTTCTGCTGTTGTAGTCCATCCGCCTCAAGGTTGTGTGTGTTGTGGCTTCACAAATGCTTTGCTGCATACCTCGGTTGTAACGAGTGGTTATTTCAGTCAAAGTTGCTCTTCTATCAGCTTGAAGCAGTTGGCCCATCTCCTCTGACCTCTAGCATCAACAAGGCATTTTCGCCCACAGGACTGCCGCATACTGGATGTTTTCCCTTTTCAAACCATTCTTTATAAACCCTAGAAATGGTTGTGCGTGAAAATCCCAGTAACTGAGCAGATTGTGAAATACTCAGACCGGCCCGTCTGGCACCAACAAGCATGCCACACTCAAAATTGCTTATATCACCTTTCTTTCCCATTCTGACATTCAGTTTGAAGTTCAGGAGATTGTCTTGACCAGGACCACACCCCTAAATGCATTGAAGCAACTGCCATGTTATTGTTTGACTAGATCATTGCATTAGGGAGAAATTGAACGAGTGTTCCTAATAATCCTTTAGGTGAGTGTATATTTTATGGCATGTTTCCATTATAAACACAGTGCAAGAGTATATTTAACAGTGTAGTAATATATCTTTAAAAGTAAAGAGATGCCAAAGTTAATGTTTCGGCTGATAAATAAATTTACAGTGTTTCACTGTAACAGAAACTGTACTCAACCTTGTTTGAGTTTACGGTCTTTTACTGTCATGGTTTGAAAGTTTTTCACTGTGAAATCTAGATTTTTTTGTGTATGTGTGACTATATATGTGACCCTAATATATCTCCTTCTAACAATCTCTCTGTCATACAGGACTTTCTGAACCGACCACTCAGGGGTGAAATAAGGTTTACTTCAAACATAAAGCTCCAACTTTCATTCTCTCAACTTTGGAAACGCAGCTATAAAAGATTTATTCATGTTTGTAGGCTTCATGTGTGTGTACGTTTGCATGCCTACAGTCCTATGAAGTGCTAATGTTTTCAATAAATAATATGACACATGGTTTTCAATTATTTTAATATCCCAGAATATTAGTTTAGATAAAGTTGGCATGGTAACCTGTTACTCTGAATTAACAGAGATCAGACAAACCTTTTGATATAGCTCAATATGAAAATACATAATGGTGTTGCTTTTGTCTTCTTTCACATTATACAATATATACAGGCAAAAATATACACTATTATAGTACAGAAATGAATAAATGTAATTAAGCATTACAATAATTTGGACTGAGCCACCATGATTTTATCATTGGAATAAGAACTACTGTGTAAATACAGCAATGCTGTTTTGATTTTTATAGCCCTAAAACCAATCAGATTGAATAGTTGCTAAGCTGTTATTTACAGTATAAGGCTTGTGGTATAACTACCCTATGACAAATGATCAGAGCAGAACCATTGATACCTACAACTACAAAAAAAAAACATTCACCTAGTCACTCAATAGAAACACCCACAAACATGCTTACACACAGAGTCATTCAACATTAACATACATATACTAACACAACCTGTCACTCAACACACACAGCACTCTTGTCCCTCCCTTAAAAGTGGTACAGAGAAGTGCATCATGGTCTACAGTGCTTTTCTTTGTCATCCAGAATACAGTTCACATATAAGGCAAGCTTAATAACTGTTTGTGTTGGTGTTTATGTAATGTGCTTTGTATAAAATGGATGTGTTTGTTTAAAAATCTGTTTAAATCCATATATTTTCCCCAAAATATTTTTGGGTGACAGAATAAATATTATATAAAACATCTTCTTGAACAAGTTCATGCTTGATGGGTGGGTGGCTACATCAATGTAACAGCTGAGTCCTTGAGGCTATTGCAATATAATATGTTATATATCGCTGGGTGACCAAATACCAAAATGTCAACAAATAATCAATCCCCATTGACGTGCTTGTGCAGTTCAATTCAGAGAAAGCAGTGGTCCCTGATGAGACACATCATGTAAATGGTTGATAATAACAACTTCAGATCAGTCCAAAAAATCCACCCTCAGATTATCTGCAGTTACAGGCTAACAGTGGACTCAGTCCAGGCAGGTGAACTCTCTCCTTTAACTGTGCTAGCCGTTCTCCCTCTGGGGGGATTGGGCTCCTGTAGACCAAAGAGCTGGGCAGCAGCTGACCGGTACTTCCTAGACATGGTGTTATAGAGGACAGGGTTGATTGCAGCGGAAAGATAGAATAGGACAGTGGAAACAAGGGAGCAGTATTGAGTAAAAAGTGACAAGAGTGGAGACGATCCCTGGGAGGAATGGGACATTAAGTAACGCTGCAAGTGGAACGGCAGCCAGCACAGGACGAACGCAAAGACCACCACGGCTGCAGAAAGGGGAGGGAGAAGGAAGGACGGATATAGATCAATCATATTCGTAACCTCAAATATCTTCTTTTATGCAAATACTGATTTAGAGTATACAATCTACATGATCTTTATCTTTGTTCAATATTTAATTAATTTAACGGGTATGGACAAAAATACAAATGTAACAAAATCATGCGTAAAACACTTGCTATGCGTACAGTAATGTTTTAAAAATATTATTAACTTTTTAGTGCAATGTTCTTTATCGATATATTAATTGTACACCTCTGTGCCGTAGACATCTACTGTACTGTACTGTATACCGTAGCTATGCTTAAATTAATTTGGTTAACAACTTAAAAAGCAATGTAGCCTACTTTAGCTTACCCAACATCTTGACGGTCTGCCTGTTGCTTTTATCCCTGTGTGTTACGTTGGCTCCAATATTGTTCTCTTTTCGTCTCTTCCACAGCCTTCTTCCAATCAAACTGTACACCACAGTCAAACAAAACACGGGCAGGAAGAAAAACACAGAGCTAACCAAAGCCATAGCGGCTAAAAGCCCTGACTCAACCGCGTATTGTGTTGCTTTACATTCTCTAGTGTCCATTTCTATCTCGTGTTCCGTCCCACCAGCAGTCACAATGCCTGAGTTTCCCGCCGCAGGGGCAGTCTCGTGCTCCACACCTACCAGAACGAAGACAGGTCCCGCGCTTAGCAGTGACACGAGCCAAAGAAGGAAGATGAGCGCACGGACGCGTCGCTTGGTCACCAGGCGTTTGGCACGAAGTGGGAAACAAATGGCCAGGTACCTTTCCACCGACAGAGCGGTTATATTCAAAATGGTTGAATAAGTACAGCATTCACTAACGAACTGAAACAGTTTACAGAAGGTATCTCCAAATCTCCATGGCCTGTATTTCCATAACCTATACAGATCGGGGGGCATACATAAGAATATCAACAAGTCTGATACAGCCATGCTACATAAGTACAAGTTAGTGGTTGTTCTCATGTCTCTGTACTTAGACACGACCAGTATGGTCATTACGTTGCCGGTGACTCCCGCAAGGAACAAGAGCGCACAGGTGATGGTAATTCCCATTAGAACAGGGATTGGAAATAGGCTTTCGGAGTCCACGTAGCTCCCGTTAAAGTAGTCAGTCCAGTAATGCTCCAGCTCCCCCCAGCTGCAGTTAATGGGAGAGGTGCAGTCAGTTCTGTTGGGCCTGGAGGGCATGCTGCCGACGGGTCATTCACGCGGCTGGGGGTACTCCTTTGAGCGGCTAGTGCCCGGCTCTTTTCTCCCCATGCCCTCGGTTTCTAACAGTTGTTTGTAGAGGGTGTGCGCGCGCGTGCTTGTGCATGCGCGATGGACCTGACGGTTTTACAAATAGCCGCTTTAAGCTTGGAATCCTCTATTTGAGAAAATTCTTGCACAAATAGCAAGATCTGAACCTTCCCATCTTGTCCTCCATTTAGCCAACAACATGATTTGACCTAAATGACATACATGTTATCAAAAAGCCAAATTACAGTAAATGTTCTGTAAAAGAAAATGACACTCGAACATCCTCTGAGACCATTATTGAGCCAAAAAGACGAATCAAATATGAATAGGATATTCCTTATTATTTAGTATTGATGAATAACAAAGTCAAACACATGTCTTAAATTGAGGGAAAGATTTTTTAGAAAAGATGAGCTTAAAACAACAACCTCGAAAAAGTGTGCCTTTATCTCTGTCCCAGCTCCAATGCGTCAGATGAAAACATGGTAACCGTAGAGGCCATAGACATTGTAGAACGCGTGAAGGTGAGTCAGGGTTTGGTGATGATGTGACACAAGAGAAATGGGTAAACAACAAAAGCACCAAAACAACATTACCATCCAGTTAGCTTGTGACATTGAATATTTTGAAGAGGTTTCAGAAAAGCAGTCCAAATGTCTCTCTATATGTCTACAGTCTCCTGATCACTGAATACAAGTCCTCCCCTGGGATTTGATAAGAAATCTCCCAAGAGAAAAAAGTTAGAATATGACACATTAAATTACATCACACATGCACGTGTCTTAATCCTTCCTTTCTGTCTGAGTGCGTCATCATTAAATGGAGTAGAAACTGTCACAATGCAAAAACTGTGTTTCTGTACTGAAAGAGAGGGAGAGAAACCGTATAAAGTGGGGAGAAACGGTCTGTTTCGAGGGAGGGGTCATATTGGGAGGCCTTTTTTAGATCTAGCACGCCACCTAATGGTTGTATCATTGATAGGGAAGTGTGTTCGTGCGTGTGTATATTTTAGTATTTATGCACTGAGCTTTATTCGGTACTGTTGACCTACAACAAGATATTTATAACCAGAGAGAGAGAGAGAGAGAGAGAGAGAGAGAGAGAGAGAGAGAGAGAGAGAGAGAGAGAGAGAGAGAGAGAGAGAGAGAGAGAGAGAGTCTGGTAATTTAGAGCAACCGCCAGAGACAGGGGCGTACCAAGCTATTCAAAAGTGCGGGGGATGGATGTGGTTTGTTTAATAAAATTGATGAATACAATGACAGAAGGGTACAACAGGTATAACATACAAGATATAAAATGGCTGGCAAGAAATTGCTGATTGTTTAAATGTGTAGCAACTACTTAGAAATGTACACTCACCTAAATGATTAATAGGAACACCCGGTCAATTTCTCATTAATGCAATTATCTACTCAACCAATCACATGGCAGTTGCTTCAATGAATTTAGGGATGTGGTCCTGGTCAAGACAATCTCCTGAACTCCAAACTGAATGTCAGAATGGGAAAGAAAGGTTATTTAAGCAATTTTGAGCGTGGCATGGTTGTTGGTGCCAGACGGGCCGGTCTGAGTATTTCACAATCTGCTCAGTTACTGGGATTTTCACGCACAAGCATTTCTAGGGTTTATAAAGAATGGTGTTAAAAAGGAAAAATATCCAGTATGCAGGAGTCCTGTGGGCAAAAATGCCTTGTTGATGCTAGAGGTTAGAGGAGAATGGGCCGACTGCTTCAAGCTGATAGAAGGGCAACTTACTATTGTCATTACTATTTTAAAATTCTTATATTGTTGTAATTCTTGTTTTTAAGCCCACTGCATAGAATCGCCGAGCCATGTCAAAAAGAATTTCTCTGCATAGGATGATGTATGTTATTCAATGCATATGATAAATAAACCACTTTGACTGAAATAACCACTCGTTACAACCGAGGTATGCAGCAAAGCATTTGTGAAGCCACAACACGCACAACCTTGAGGCGGATGGGCTACAACAGCAGAAGACCCCACCGGGTACCACTCATCTCCACTACAAATAGGAAAAAGAGGCTACAATTTGGACAGTTGAAGACTGGAAAAATGTTTCCTGGTCTGATGAGTCTCGATTTCTGTTGAGACATTCAGATGGTAGAGTCAGAATTTGGCGTAAACAGAATGAGAACATGGATCCATCATGACTTGTTACCACTGTGCAGGCTGGTGGTGGTGGTGTAATGGTTTGGGGGATGTTTTCTTGGCACACTTTAGGCCCCTTAGTGCCAATTGGGCATCATTTAAATGCCACTGCCTACCTGAGCATTCTTTCTGACCATGTCCATTCCTTTATGGCCACCATGTACCCATCCTCTGACGGCTACTTCCAGCAGGATAATGCACCATGTCACAAAGCTTGAATAATTTCCAATTGGTTTCTTGAACATGACAAGGAGTTCCCTGTACTAAAATGGCCCCCACAGTCACCAGATCTCAACCAAATAGAGCATCTTTGTGATGTGGTGGAACGGGAGCTTCGTGCCCTGGATGTCATGTTGGGAAATTAACTTTTTTGTCCACCAGCCACTGTGGCTGGTAAATGCCGATTTTTTACCAGCCATTTTTCCCAAATTGAAATACATAAAAGAAAATGCACTAGCATATTCTATATTGCTTCAATACATTTAATTCACTATGAATACATGTGTTATTAATATAGGTAATAAACTAAAGGGACATTTAGTGAAGATAAATCTCGAGATAAATAATTTTCAGATGATTGACAAATTGTGCTAATATGTTTGGTAATTGTATGTCCTACTACTTTTAGTCAACTACTTTTAGATCACTCATCTAACAGTCGGCAGTTTCAACTTTAAAAAGGTGTAAAACTTTGCTGTTGTAACACCTGACATACGCCACAATATTTAGATATTTGTAAATTCATTTTCTAATAATCTCTTTGGAAAATATCTAGGATTAGTAATAAAATAATCCAAGCATTGGTTAAATGATTTACGTTTACAGTTTAGTCATTTAGCAGACAGACTTATATGCTCTGTGTGCGTGCTGCTTAATTTTATACGCGCGCAGGTGCCATTCTTTCCCTCTCCCTATGTTTTGTTTCACGCTCGCACCTGCCTGTTTACACTCGAATGTTGAATTGGTGCGCGAAGAGTAATTTCTGCGCCAGTGAAATTATATAATTTGTTCGTGGAGGTGTTTTTCGCGCTCATGAGTTTTGACATAAATCTGATGCCATACAGAACATCTTCCCAAACACATATCAAGCTTATTTATCTCCAAAACATAAACACTCATTCAAAGTAGGCTACCTGGAAAAGGGAGATGTAATTGACCACAAACATAAGTTATTGCCTTCTCAGCATGAGCTGTCCGAAAAATCTAACACACGAAGATAGGCGGGACTTAAGGCAGAACAGCCAATCATCAGCTCGTCACACTCAAAGCCGGTGTAATGTTTGAGGGGGAGGGGGAGAGGAGGCAGCGAGCGCAGACGGCGCAGACACAGAGCGGGAAGAAAAACGGAGGAGCGACTGTAGTAAGGCGTTTGTGCCAAGCTGCGGAAAAACTGCAGAAAAAGTGTGGGTGTTGAACCCTCTCACCGGGAAAAGTGTGGGTGTTAAAACACCCACATCCCCCACGGGTGCGACGCCCCTGGCCAGAGACCATCACTTTTCAATACAACAGGTAGCCAACTTTACTTTGTGGTGTGTGTGTGTGTTTACTGTACATCTGCATAAAGTAGCGGCTTTAAAATACATATCAATTATCATGACACTGTATGTGATTAATAAATATATATTTTCAATGGTAATGTGATCAACCAACAGCTATTGTCAATGGTAAAAATATGTGAATACCCAACAAATATTGTCAATGGTAGTATGTGATTAACCAACATATATGCTCATTGGTGAAAGTATTTTATTAACCAATAAATGTTTTTCATAATAGTATGTGATTAACCAACATATATTCTCAATGGTAGTAGATATTGTCAATCCATTGATTGTAATTCGCTCTGGTGAACATTTTCTGTACAAAATTACCTAAATGTAAAATGTTTCCTTTATCATCATCATCTCAGGGTGTGGTGGAGTGTCCAGGTCAAAGTCTCAGTCATAAACATCCACACAAATATACAGAGGTACACATGTAGCATGAGACAGGACCTTTAACATAACAAACTATTACAGTTGCCATATTTGATATTTTGTCATGACATTTTATAATAGAGGGCAGGGCTATGAAAGACTAAATGCAGACTTGAACAGATCACACCAAACAGAGTTACAACAATGGTTTAAAATGTTATAAGCAGACAATGGACATTTCAATGACTCAAGCTGGTGTAAGGGTACTTACTGTACCACAAACAGTTGCTTGTTATAGAAAAAGATTCCTGAGAGTAGCTAAGTTGCAGCTGGGTTAAGTACACCCAGCAATCTTGTTAAACTAATATATCAGATTGCTCAGCTTTTTACCTGGCAGCATGAAAACAAAAGCTATCTAACCCAGAAGAAGGGATAGTTGAGGGGAAGGGTTTGGTAGAAGGGGGAGGATTTGGTAGAGGGGGAGGATTTGGTAGAGGGAGGTGAGTTTGGTAGAGGGAAGTGTTAGGTAGAGTGGGATGGTCTGGTAAAGGTGGAGGGTGTCATAGTAGGGATGGTTTGGTGGAGGGTTTATACTGGGACGGTTTGGACATGGAGAAGGTTTGTTAGATGGGGATTGTTTGGTAGTTGGTTTGGTGAGGGGGAGGGTTTCATAAAGGGAATATTTGGTTAAGGTGAAGGGTTTGGACATGGAGAACGTTTGGTAAAGGGGGAGGTTTAGTAGAGGGGAAAGTTTGGTAGAGAGGAAGCTTTGGACATGGGGAAGGTTTGGTAAAGGGGAGGGTTTGGTAGAGGTGAGGGTTTGGTAGAGGGGGGAGGTTTAGTAAAGGGAGGGGGTTTGGTAGATGGGAGGGGTTGGTAGAGGGGGGGTTAAGTAGAGGGGAAGGTTTGGTAGAGGGGAAGTTTTGGCCAAGTGGATGGTTTGGCAGATGGGAAGTTTTAGAAGAGAGAAATGTTTGGTAGAGCGAAGGGTTTGGTAGAGGAGAGTGTTTGGCAGCGAGGAGGGTTTAGTAATGGGAAGGGTTTGGTAAAGGGGACGGTTTGGTAGAGGGGGGAGGTTTAGTAGAGGGAAAAGTTTGGTAAAGGGGATGGTTTGGTAGAGGGGGGAGGTTTAGTAGACGAGGAAGTTTGGTAAAGGGGAGGGTTTGGTAGATAGGGGAGGTTTGGTAGATGGGAGGGTTTGGTAGAGGGGAAAGTTTGTAAGTTTTATAATTACATTATATGGTTTAGCATTTGATTGGCATACCTTTGCTTTTCTGCTGCACTTAATGCCATACAACTAACATCTGTAAAAGTTTAGTGCAAATATAAAATCAACACAATAATGTTAAAACTATGCAAATAAAACAACAAGCTCAGTAGTACCACTGTAATACTGTCACAAGTTGGTGGTGTGGTGGAGAGAGACTGGAGACCAAAGCAGGGAGGAGCGTTCTTGATGTTTAATGAACAAGGTGGAACCGACTGAGCTGCTACTGTAGATCGATCTTGTATATTGGAACTGCACAACATCTATATAGTACATACAAGGGCTCTTAACGCGGCACTGACGCAACAGTAAAATATAGAGTACGCCTGGTTCAACAATGAACGTAAACATCTTGTACGACACATAACGAGGTGAAGGCTCAATCAAATATTTTCACTCATAAAACAACTACAGCACAGAACTCATGATGGTATAGCGTTACAACAGTTCTCTCTCCTCTAACAGGAGTGAACTCACACACAATAATCTGCGCCGGCCATCCAGAACGCTGGGACTAAATAGCCATCTTGATTACTCATTACGCACAGGTGTGGGTATTACCCCGTGCACCATTCATGCGCAATAAGTAATCTAGTGCCCGCTACACTCCCAGGGCCCAGAGGTTGGCGCATACACATAACACAGTTTAAATGATATAATGACATACATAACACTACAAACTGCCACAACAAGAGTCCCCTTATGCGTGACATTACCCCCCATCAAAGGGTACGTCACCGGACGTGCCCAAGGAAAAGGCCAAACCCCGGAGAGCACCCCAAGTCCCACCAGAACAGAGACGGGCAGGGCGGGCGGGCAGACCCTCCTTCTCACATAAAGGCCAACGTCCCACTGCCTCAGCATCACCCCAACCAGGGAAGGGAGATCTGCTATCGGGTCCATCTGCTTCAGCAGTCCTCGGTGGCGTCTAGTGCGGGCCCAGGCAGGCCTGCTTGGAATAACAACGGCGGTGGCAAATAGTCAACCCCGGTAGGCCTACGCGGCATAACACCGGTGGCGGCACCACCACCGGCTGCTGAGGGACCTCAGCTTCCTCTCCACGACTACAGGCGTGGTGTAGCCTGAATCCCAGCTAGCAGGGTGGATGGGAAACTTGTTTGCAGCATCCCCGCTAGTTGGGCTGGTGGTGAACTGCTTTAGGACTTGAAATCCGGCTGATGGAGATGCCCGGGCAGGAGGCATCCTCCTCGAACTCCCATTAGCTCCCCCCCAAAAATAATTTGGAGAGAGCAAGGTGGTCTCCTCCTTGATGTTGTCCCGGGCTGTTGTAGGTGGATATAGACAGCCCAGAACTCTCCCTGCGATCTCCTTGGGTTGGCGGATTATTCTGTCACAAGTTGGTGGTGTGGTGGAGAGAGACTGGAGACCAGAGCAGGGAGGAGCGTTCTTGATGTTTAATGAACAGGTGAAGGTGGAAACGACTGAGCTGCTACTGTAGATCAATCTTGTGCATTGGAACTGCACAACATCTATATAGTACATACAAGTGCTCTTAACGCGGCACTGACACGACAGTAAAATATAGAGTACGCCTGGTTCAACAATGAACGTAAACATATTGTACGACACATAACAAGGTGAAGGCTCAATCAAATATTTTCACTCACGAAACAACTACAGCACAGGACTCATGATGGTATAGCATTACAACAGCTCTCTCTCCTCTAACAAGAGTGAACTTACACACAATAATCCGCACCGACCATCCAGAAGGCAGGGACAAAATAGGCATCTTGATTACTCATTACGCACAGGTGTGTGTCAAGTCTACCCATAGTGTTGTAGAGAGAGAAAATTGCGAAGCACTTCCAAACAATAGTGTTTATTAATGAAGACACTCACAAAGCAAAACTGCTGCGAGGGGCTGAAGTAGAATCGAAACTGGAACAAAACAATACGGATACACTTACAAGAAACAATAAGCGACAAAGGAAACATAGGAATGCACCCACTATATACAAAACTTAATGGGGATGAAAAAAGAACACCTGTGTACTAAGAAAATGTGCTGAAGATCTATTGGGGGAAAACAGACATGTGATGAGGTCATTGGCAGTGAGGTGGGGACAGAACCAAAAAATAACACCTAGGGGTGCAAACTCAAAAAGGAAGTCTATATCCAGCCCACACAGGGCCGGATGTGACAGTGTGGGTATTACCTCGTGCACCATTCATGCGCAATGAGTAACCAAGTGCCCGCTACACTTCCAGTGCCCAGAGGTCGGCGCATACACAAAACACAAAACACAGTTTAAATGATATAACGACATACATAACACTACAAACTGCCACAACATAAAAAGAGTCCCCTCATGCGTGACAAATACATTAAATACCAGATTCATGTACCAACAATAATAACTGAAAATGTGATGCTGCTCATATGCTACCCACACT
>JACXGM010010437.1:0-26281 GCA_016801145.1 Umbra pygmaea | reverse complement strand
GTCTTTTGCAGACTCCATCAGGTTTTCTTCCAGAATGGTCCTGTATTTGGCTCCATCCATCTTCCCATCAATTTTAGCCATCTTCCCTGTCCCTGCTGAAGAAAAGCAGGCCAAAACCATGATGCTGCCACCACCATGTTTGACAGTGGGGATGGTGTGTTCAGGGTGATGAGCTGTGTTGCTTTTACGCCAAACATAATGTTTTGCATTGTTGCCAAAAAGTTCGATTTTGGTTTCATCTGACCAGAGCACCTTCTTCCACATGTTTGGTGTGTCTCCCAGGTGGATTGTGGCAAAGTTTAAACAACACTTTGTATGGATATCTTTCAGAAATGGCTTTCTTCTTGCCACTCTTCCATAAAGGCCAGATTTGTGCAGTATACGACTGATTGTTGTCCTATGGACAGACTCGCCCACCTCAGCTGTAGATCTCTGCAGTTCATCCAGAGTGATCATGGGCCTGTTGGCTGCATCTCTGATCAGTCTTCTCCTTGTATGAGCTGAAAGTTTAGAGGGACGGCCGGGTCTTGGTAGATTTCCAGTGGTCTGATACTCCTTCAATTTCAATATTATCGCTTGCACAGTGCTCCTTGGAATGTTTAAAGCTTGGGAAATCTTTCTGTATCCAAATCCGGCTTTAAACTTCTCCACAACAGTATCTCTGACCTGCTTGGTGTGTTCCTTGTTCTTTATGATGCTCTCTGTGCTTTCAACGGACCTCTGAGACTATCACAGAGCAGGTGCATTTATACGGAGACTTGATTACACACAGGTGGATTCTATTTATCATCATTAGTCATTTAGGTCAATATTGGATCATTCAGAGATCCTCACTGAACTTCTGGAGAGAGTTTGCTGCACTGAAAGTAAAGGGGCTGAATAATTTTGCCCAATTTGTCAGTTTTTTATTTGTTAAAAAAGTTTGAAATATCCAATAAATTTCGTTCCACTTCATAATTGTGTCCCACTTGTTGTTGCTTCTTTAAAAAAATTACAGTTGTATATCTTTATGTTTGAAGCCTGAAATGTGGCAAAAGGTCGAAATGTTCAAGGGGGCCGAATACTTTCGCAAGGCACTGTATACTGTAAAATGGGTGATGGAACATAATTGACTTCAATAATGTTACACAGTTGAATGACAGTACACAAAGAACAAAAAAATACAGTTGCAATCAAAATTATTCAACCCCCATTGCAAATTGGGTTTATTGTGAAAATTTACAGACACACAGCTGTTGGCAATGAACAAATCAAACAAAGCAATTGAAATAGCGCAACACAATAAATGTTGTATACAACTGTATACAATATTGTCATATCAAACTTCAATTATATCTGTGAATTCAATGTGTCTTTATTGACATAGCTGATTAGCAAAAGGCTATTTTACTAATTCATTAGAACCAGTAGGTAGGCACCTTCATTCATGAAAGCTTTCAGCCTGGCTGTATAAAAATATACGGTATATTTTCTAAAACAAAAAAGAAGTGTTGTCTTCCAGAGCTGCACCTGCCTGGGAGTTATCAGGTCTGTCTTTCATAGGGCATTAGTTACTCTATGCTCTGACCAGCAAGTCTTGTTGCACTTGAGTGTACCCAAACATTTTAACTGTGAAATGGTTAGAAAGCATTAAATGTGTTTTTAAATGTGCATTAAATTCATAATCTTTGTATCACTAAGTAGGCTGAGTGGAGCATTAAGTGATACATATACTATAAAGGTGAACTTTTTCCTCTCTAAAGTAGGATGCACTAAACCTACAGGTTCTTTGGCAAGCTAGCTGTGGTGAAAGTATTGCTTGTGCCATCTGCAAACATTCGCCAATTTCCTGAAACACAGATAGGCATCTCTTCTGATCATATTTTGTATTACACAAGAGCTAGCTGACACCGTGTCCTTTATAAGTTTCAGAAAATGTGGTACAATCCTAAATGATTTAAAAAGCGAACCAACGTCCTTTAGAAGTTGAAGTGGCAAACCTAGAAAACCAAAACATGGAACTTCAAAGCCTTCATCTCTTAACAAATGCCTCCCAATTTCTCCCTTTAAAGACATTGAGCAACAATTTCATGTTCAAAGACCCAGTGAAAGAAAAGGTTGTATTGTATGGTACAGCAGGGAAGTCAAAACACAGGGTCCAGTAGCCTACAGGCTGGTGGGGGACAAGGTGCAGAGGGCGTGTGTTACAGTGACGGGGCCTTTTTCATTCTGCCGCATGTCACACAGCACCTGTTCATCTGTGCTGAGTGACTCTGCAGATAGCTGTGGTGATATTGTCCTGGAGAACCAACAGGCTAGCTCCACTTTCTCTCATCTTGGTCTTGCTGCTACTTGGGCCTTTGAGCTGGATGGCCTACCTGGACGCATTAAACAGGTGTCGAATTGCTCAAATTACTCACATATTTACCCAGATAAAGCCTCTTTGAAAGTCTCTAGGGCCCCTTTAGTGCACCAGTCGCCGGCTGGCCGTTAGAGGTTATTTTGGTGGGCCCTCCATGGTGTTTAGAGTGCAATGCTGACAGGTAATCTGGTTGTTAAACTCTTCATCATTGTCATTGTCATCGTTATTTGTCACATCAGCTAATAATGTAATCCCTTTCCCAGCTAAATAGGGCTTTGTGAAAGGTGGATATTAGCAGCCCTACCCCGGTCAAACATAGAAGACTTTCCTATTTTTTACAGTTTTAAAACTAGAATAGCATAATGGCCTCAGGTTGGTCTCGAAATCATAAGTTTGAAGCCTGCATGCTAAAGATGAAAACGTTGTTAACAGGGCTGGCTGGTATAAATGGGCTAACAGGGCTAAGCCCTCCGTATATATCTTATAGTAAACATGAGAATATTCCTTTTAAAAAACCTTACAACAGATGAAACTTAGACCAGCAGAAGCACCAAATAGTCACACGAAAAAACTATATATCTAAATGGGCAAAATTTCTACAGCCCAAACACTGTAGCATCAGCGTCCTTTCATCTTTGTTTTAGGTTAGTAACAGGTGTCGCAGCATATCCCGTTGATTTGCTGCTCGTTTGGGCTAAAATCATTCAGCCCACAAGCCAATGGCTTAACCAATGATAACTGATGTACATACAGGCAGGTACAAGTGGCATGAGAGTGGGGAGAGTGATCGACTGTGGAAATGGTTAACGTTAGCATGAAGTATGAAGTGGCGCAGATGGCTCAGTGGGTAGGGAGTCAGACACACTTAACCCTAATTGCTCCCAGGTCGTTGCTGTAAATAAGATACTGTTCTTAGTCAACTTACCTGGTTAAATAAAGGTTAAAAAAAAAGACAAAAAAGTGGATTATTTGCTTTCTCATCCCTTTTCTTCGTTATTTTTGGAGGAAAAATTGGAAGTAAAGAGACTTGGAACACACCGTCCAATCGTTCAAATAATACAAAAGGACAAACTACAAAAACGTATGTTTTGTGTTACTTGGTTTGAAAGAAAGGACTGACTAGCGGCAGGTGTAGCTAAGAATTTACTATTCTGTTTCCCATGCCTGCTTTTTGGAGGAGACACGACTTGGACCAAACAAGGACTTGTAGATTTATAACATTTATCAGACAAAATTAGGAAACAAGAATGCAGCACAAGTCACATTAAGTAGCATGAAGCTATCAATGTTGGGTAAAGTTAACATGTACAGTACTATTGAACAGGATAAGCTGAACACAGTGGCTATGCTGTCTACTGAATGGGACTTCATAGAAAAATCACCAGACTTCAATTACATAACTAAGCTTTTTGCTTCCCAGGCCTACTGACCTCTTAAAGACCATCACACACACGTTTCCTTTCACTTTCCTGGAGGGCTACAGCTGACGATTATTAGAACAATCGAAATTCCAGACATAAAATGCATGACCATTCAAATAATGTAAACACTAACAACATTTTGTTTTATTAATGCACAAATCTTGCTCAACATTCAAATCTGGCAAAATATCGATGTACTGCTTGAATTGCACAAACATAACTTAGGCTACACTGACATAAGTCAGAAGTCAGGCTTGCTTCCTTTCTTTTATGTACAGTTTATTAAATTAATCGAATAATTGTTAGCTGCAGGCCTACTTTCCTGTACATATTGTCTCTATTACATAATGACCGTTATTTTTGCTGTGGTTATCAAATTGTTTTATTCAGGACATGATGCAACACAATGTGATAAAAACAGTTGCAGTATCTACCACAGCCGCGGTCGGTGGATCTTAATTGGGGAGGACAGGCTCGTATTACGCTCTGAACCGGAGTGAATGGAATGGTGCGCAACGAACAAAACCAATTGTTTTTTTGATTTGCACACATTCCATTCACTCCGGTTCTGAGCGTAATACGGGCCCGTCCTCCCCAATTAAGATCCACCGACCGAGGCTGATCTACCAGTATTTACAGACATGACTGTTGGAACATGTTTTGTACTAAATCCCATAAGTGTACCCTTTTCTGACATTGTAGGCCTATTATACTTGCATATGGCATGTGCTAATTTGTACATATAAAAATTGTCAAATGTTGTTTATGTGTGTCTGTGTGAGACAGACAGTAGTTATTTGCCATCAAGCCATTCTTGTGGATACTTCTCTAGGGTGCTGTAGAGCACTTGCTATAACAAGGTGTATAGTGATGTTGTTTTAACTTGGTATCTTGGCTGTTGATAGATGTATAATGCATTTAGCCCACCCACCCAATATCACCACCAGCCATCAAAGTCTGTCATCATCAGAAATCAATAATACGGTGTTCTTCTGTGAATGTGAAGACGTAGAAGAGCGGAGTGTAGCGCTGACAGGTTTTTACCATGGGAGGAAAAAGTTTATCACATGGATGTATTTAGCTGTTTGTCTGATCTCAGCCTTGCAGGCCTCGATTTGAAGGAGGAACCACAGAGTATTCAAAGCATATTTTCCTCTCTGCTGAAGTATGTGTGGAACACTGTGAAATATGGTGTCATAAAAGAATGGACGGCCGTTAATTAATTAAAATAGCAATCCTGTTGAATTCCTCAGCTGCAGCCCATGAATATGATGTACTTACAATACTAACACTTCATGGAGGTTTCAGATGCATTCCTCCTGATGACCAGATGACCTGCTGTGTCATAGTACCACTGCTTGCCACATTGCTCCTAGCATCTGTAAAGTGAAATCAAGATTCTTTAAAGACGATTTAAGTCCAGGGATCCCAAAGGACTAGATTATTTTTACAGCTGTTAACACTTCAATAGTTTTATGTTTGTAGTGAAACCAGTCTTGTTTTCATGGCTAGCAGTGACGTTTACCAAGCAGCATCGAGGGTTATTAATCTAACCAGGATTACGTGAAATGTGCATTTCTCAAGAAAAATTCTCAAGACCCCCCTTTTTTCCTGTTGAAGTTTAACAGTGACAGCCAGAACAGATGCACAGTGTTCCTCGGAGTGCCTTTATATTTCTACTCAGATTGTGTGTGGAAAACAATGGAGCCCATGGACAAAGGTCCAGTCAACATGTAGAGCACGTACCTCTCCCCCTATATCAGTGCACACCCCACATCTGGCACCTCATTCCTTTCCAACACTGTCATGTTTAGGAAGGTATTTTGATGCAGCAGACACAGTGGAAATCTCCATCAGCAAGGCCAAAAAAGCTTCAGCTTTCCACAAGGATCTTGGAATCAAGTACATTATGCCCACAAACTTGTATGTTAAGATATGATAAGGAAAATATGCACTCACTGTAAGTCACTCTGGAAAATAGCATCAGCTATATGATTAAAATCTAAATAGAAACTCCTAATTTATTTCATATAGCTCTCATTTGCTGGTTTCTATGTAATTGGGAATATAGTTAAAGTAGGTTCATAACTAATCATTATTTTAGTCTACCAAAGCATATTGGAGTTATTAAAATTATGTAATGAATATGATCTGAAAGTGATTTTGAGGAAATTAAGCCTTTTTAGTCATTTAGCAGATGCTCTTATACAGAGCAACTTACAGTAAGTACAGGGACATTCTCCCTCGAGAAACTTAGGTTGAAGTGCCTTGCCCAAGGACACAACAACATTTGGCACAGTCAGCAATTGAACCGGCACCTTCCAACTACTAGTACGACTAGTACGCATTGTGTTTTGAGTCATTGTCCATTTACACTGTGAAGTGCCATCCAATGAGTTTTACTACATTTGGCTGGATCTGAGCAGATACAATAGCCCTAAACACTTCAGAATTCATACTGCACATTTTCAAGAAATACAAAGGATCCAGTTCCATTGGCAACCATGTCCAATTTTTTATTGAGCTAACTGCATGTATAGCTGAAGTAGGAAGTTTGCAAACGCTGAGGTTGAAGTCATTAAAACTCATTTGTCAACCACACCACAGACGTCATGTTAACAAACTATGGTTTTGGCAAGTCGGTTAGGACATCTACTTTCTGCATGATTTTTCCAACAATTGTTTACAGACAGATCTTGGAAAATTCCAGAAAGTTATGTCATGGCTTTGATTGCTTCTGGTAGGCTAATTGACATAATTTGAGTCAATTGCAGGTGCACATGTGGATATATTTCAATGTGTTCTGTCTCCTAGAGTTTAATGTACTGTGGTGCGAAAAGTGCAAATCCCAGAACAATAGCAAGGGACATTGTCAAGATGCTGGAAGAAACAGGAACAAAAGTATCTAGACACAACCTGAAAGGCCACTCAGCAAGGAAGAAGGCACTGCTCCAAAACCGCCATATAAAACGCCAGACTATGGTTTGCAACTGCACATGGGGACAACGATCATACTTTTTGAAGAGAAAAGAACTCTGGTATGATGAAACAAAAATAGAACTGTTTGGCCATAATGACCATTGTTACATTTAGAGGAAAAAGGCTTGCAAGTCTAAGAACACCATCCCAACAATGAAGCACAGTGGTGGCAGCATCATGCTGTGGGAGTGCTTTGCTACAGGAGAGACTGATGCACTTCACAAAATAGATTGCATCATGAGGAAGGGGGGGCACATGATGGGATGCAAATAGCTCAGTGTTTAGGGAGTCAGACTACCCTGAGTGGCTCCGGGGAAATGTCCCTCTACTTACTGTAAGTCACTCTGGATAAGATCTTCAGCTAATTGACTTAATGTAAATTTGAAAATTAAGAAAGATTATGTGGATATATTGATGCAACATTTCAAGACATCAGTATAAGAGTTAAAACTTAGTTGCAAATAAGTCTTCCAAATGGACAATGACCCCAAGCATACTTCCAAACTTGTGGCAAAATGGCAAAAGGACAACAAAGTCAAGGTGTTGGAATGGCCGTCACAAAGCCCTATCCTCAATCCTATGGAATATATGTGGGCAGAACTGAAAAAGCATGTGCAAGCAAAGAGGCCAACAAAACTAATTTAGTTACACCAGTTCTGTCAGAAAGTGCTATTTCTTTAACATTTCACACTCTTAAAATTAAGTGGTGAGCCTAACTGACCTGCAACAGGGAAAATTTACGCGGTTTGAATGCCAAGAATTGTGAAAAACTGAGTTTCAATGACTTTGGCTAAGGTATACGTAAACTTCTGACTTCAACTCTATATGCAAGTAAAGAAAATATTTAAATGTTTGAGTGTTGTATTTTTACCAGATGTTTTTTTAAAGTACGGTAATAAACAACAGTGTGGGGTTTCTTTAAAAGATAGTTTTCATGTATTTAATAAAACTGTATCATCAGTGTGTTTTTATCACATTTTCTGAAAGAGCAAATGTGCACACTTTTGCAAGATGTTCTCTAACCCACAGTTTGCAAATGTTTAAGTGGCCTACAGTGCATGAGCTAAACATGGATAACAGCAAAATATATTTTGTCTCCAATGGTCATCATGTATCAGTCATTACATGCACAGAATAATACACTCATTATTAAAAAGTAGAGAAAAAACAGTTTTTGTGATGTAATTCGTCAACATGAAATGGGAACAAAGTTGTTGTCGAGGCAAACAATGTTTTTTTAGTATTTGGAGAGCTACAAGTGATGTCCTTAGCTTGGAATGTAATTCCCAACTGAGTGATCCCTACGTTCAAAACCTGCCACACCCCTCACAACATTAGAGGCTCAGAGGAAGCTCAGAGGAAGCAGGGTGTGCATCTCCGGACAACTCGCCCTTCACCTCTGTCCTCCTCCCACAGCCCACGGGGGACCAGGACTGCTTTGGAGGGGTGTCAGACCCAGCACCCATTACAACCTCTGCTAGTGATTGCAGATGACAGCCTGTCTCAAATCTGACTGTGACTTAGTGTGTGTGAGTAGGATCCTCCTGCTTATCTTAATGAGAGCCAGCAGAACAGCTGGGATGGACAGGCTACAGGCACCCTGAGGCCCAGGCCAGACACCTGCATGTCTGGGGAGATAAGAGAGGGGCCAGGACACTGAGGGCTCCGGGAGTCATATATGTGGCCTCAAATCCGCTGCCTGGGAAAAAAGTAGCATGCCAAGACTCTATGTAATGGCCTGAAGGTTCCTTTCTCTGTCAGAGGAAACAAGTGATGTCAGCTTTCAGAACTGTTGAGACTTGGTTTCCCATTGTTTGGCTTGCAGTTCCTTTAGCGGAAGGGTTTGTTACTGGAGGTTCACAGAAGTGGCATGGAAAAGACTTCTGGGGAAAAAATTGGTTCAACCTGATCTTACTTCCTGCTTTTGTTTGGAAACTTTTTGGAATGTGTGTGATTGTATAAATATTTGCTTAAAATATCCTGTTCATTTTTTCTGCAAAACGCGAACACCTGCATCTTACGGTCTGGTCTAGCCATTGAATCAACAAACAAATAGGGGCTCACTTTTATGTGTTATTACCATGATTTGAAATTGTGAAGCAGACTTAATATGACAGGTTCACATGTAATAGATTGTAAATTGTTGTATATTGTATAACCTCTACACTGAAATGATTCCAGATGAAATTTGCTGACAGTTTGTTATAATCAAACAATGTGTAGAATTGCAGGACATTTGCATTAAAATGGCCACACTTGCTACTCATTATTCTCCCCTCCCAATTGGTCTTGTCCAATTATTCCAGACTAACCCTGCCATGTTGGCAGCTCCGCAACCCCATCTTGACAGAAGCGGGATAGTGAAGGGTGCACACGTTTCATCCAACCACATGTCGCTGAGCTGGCCGAATGTTTTCAGGGAGAAAGCATTTTTGAAAAAGTCTCAGGTTTTTGTTACTGTGCCCATGAATTACAATATTAATTGAGACTTTGCTTAGGTTATTGGTTTGACTGGAATTTCTTAAATAATACTTGACTCGCCTAGAAGAACATTCCTCTGTAATGATAACATGAAATGAATATCTTTGTTCATGGAAACCATCTCTGGCAGGTTGCAACATCTAGCATCACTCCTAGTTAAATCCATATGATACAGCAACTTTAAGCCAATGGTATGTCTAGACCCAAGAATTCCAGAGGACATAATGTTCTTTTTATCTGACAGGAACGTTTTTTGTGGACTAGGAATCAGTAAATCAGTATAGTATTTTTGTTAAGGCGTGATAAAAGGCCCTGGAATTATTTCTCCATTTACCTCTCAACAATAGATTATACAACTCCCTCCACTTCTGTCTTCTGCTCATAAAACACAAGGTTGAATTACCTACAAATGCTGCATTAATCCCATTGCCTATTGGTTACCCATTGTAAAGATACGGAACTATGGGGTTCTCAAGGAATAGCATGTTTAGGTGTCTTTCCTAACCACAAAAGTTGTTGTAGGAAGCACCCCGGAATGTAAATAGTTTATGAAACTGGCTCCTTTACCAGATGGGCACATTGAGAACAGTTTCTCATTTGAAACAGCGACCTGGCCAATGGAGATGTTCTCCTGTATTGTAGCCCTACAGGACCCTCACTAAAGCTCAGTTCCCCTCTGGTCCTCAGGAACAGCAAGCCAGCTCCAACCCCCTGGGGTCTGGGTTAGGATACTTGGAGCACATCTGCCAGCTCATCGAGAAGATCGGTCAACTCCAGGAACACAACCTCAGGCTGCAGAAGCAGATATGTGGCCTGCAGAAGGATGGACGTATGACTAAGATCAAAGAGGTGAGGTGCAGCTTTTCTGTTTTAATGTTTTATTCTTGTTTCAACAGGACACATTCTTTAAAGCAATGACCAGGTAGCAACTAGAGTTAACTGCTTTCCTCAAACATTGCCACAATTGTATCTGGTGGGCACCTTGGTAATAATCTCAGTTACATCAAAATGGGATTAGAATTTTTTTTGGCTTTAACAGGGCTTTTGGTCAAAAGACATGTTATGTAATAAAAAGCTCAATATCAGGGTTGGTATTGGCCTGACTGGATGTAGAGCATATCTAACTCTAGTAACACCAAACCCGGTACAACAATGCCCAGTCATGGCAGAGCTAATCAACACAGGCAATGATCCAAGAAAATTTAGGGATATTTCACCATGTCAGCTAAGGAATTAAAAACAGTTACTGAAGAACCAAAAATGTGAAGGTTTTGGTTTATATGGAAAATTCCTTATAGACTTCAGTTATCATAATTTTCTCAAAATGTAATTAAACATAACTTCCGCCATATGTCCATCACATGTCTTGTAAGCACTAGTATCATTTCTGTAAGCTCCCATAAAAATATCGACAGTTCTACTTAGTTAACAATGTGTAACCTATAAAAACCCAGGCATGTTCTACTCTTTATCCCTTCCTTTTCTAAACAGGATGAATACTTTGGCTCTGAATGTTATCTTACCAATGCCAGAGAGAGAAAAACGCCATTGGTCATTTCTGGCTTTTTAAAAGTTGTGGCGTTATTGTACTTTAAAGCAAGTTCAGTGTTAAAAATAAATACTCTCCCACTACTACCGCAATAACAATGGTTGACTCAACAAAGTCTTTAAAGCATTTATGATTCGTCTTTGGGAATCAGTTCGTAAGACCGTCTGACCTTGAATTGGAAAAACATCAACGGGGCAAAATCATTTCTCCCAAAAACTTGGTGGAGACCTTATTTGCAATGTACGGTATTCAACATTTCCCCTTCTATTGTGAAATTTGCCTGGGCATTTAAAGAAAAACAGTATACTTTGGAGGAGGTGCATTCAATTTCAGTCATTGGCACAAGAACAAGTCCCTATGTTCAGGGGGGGGCTCGTTCCAAACTAGGTCTGTCGGTTTGGGCCTTGGGGCCGGAAAAGCTTTCACTGAACCAAAGAGTGAGCTCAGCAGGACCCGACACTTCAAAGACAGTGAGGGAGAGAAGGAGACGGAGAGGGAGAGAGAGGTATGCCTCAATTCAATCAAACCTGCTTTTCTTTATTGACATAGTAGCTATTTTTCCCATGGTCAAATAAACCGACAGACTGGTCTTAGATACTGTATAAAAAACTATAATAACTGCTAAGACAACCTCACTTACAGATGTGCTTTGACTTTATGAGATGAATGTTAACAAGGGCAGTGAAAGATCCCAAAATGTGCTAATGCAATGATAACAGCATTCTCTTGTAAAAAAGCTGTTTTCAACTATCGTAGCAAGACATACAATTCTTGTATGTTACCAAGAGGTTACCAAATGCTGCTATAACTTAGTCTTGATTACAATACGGTATTCTCATTGGGCCAAATCACGACTTTAAAATGATGTCCAAAAGGTTTTCAATAGAATTTCAGGACCACACCTGTTGGCCTCCCAAGTGTTTGCTAATTTCCCACAGCAAGGCCACAAGCTGAAACTTGTGATGATATATTTAAAAAAAAGAAGGCACTCAGCTGAGGCACATCTAAGCTCAATGAATGGGTCAAGCTGACACCCCTGGTTTCCTGGGCCCATCCAACCACACCTTGCACACCAGGGTCACTGCTGGGTTCATTTTACACCCAGAGGCGTTAGAACAATGGCCAGTTACCAACTACTACACCCTCTATGTGCTTTGGGGGTTTTCATTAGCACTCACATTAATGTATTGAACAGGAACATCTTTGCCTAGTCAACAGCCGCTTTCTGACCTGAGGGATTTTTGCACTTCCTAGAACATAACGTTCCTATAACCCTTTTTTTCTCTTTAATCCGACAGGAGACATTTGGGGATTATTTAGTTCCTCGAACCGCAGTTCCTATAACTCTTTCAGCTCCTACTTCAGAGCAAAGTCTTTCCCTTTTCCTAGGTCTACGTTGATTGGTCCAATTTATAAGTCACGTCTGTCGTTTCGTTTGCCTGTTGCGCTCTGCTCGTCCATCATATTACATATTACGCTGGAGCCTTCGTCTTCTGTGTTTCTCTGTTAAGTACTCCATTTCTATGACTCCAGCTTAGTTTTTAAACGCCGTCGTTCGAACTCTGTTATCAACACATCAACACAACACTCTTTTTTGAATTGTATTGGATGTCGTTTTCAGCCCCATAATCTGAACAAACAAACAGCAAGCCGCTGAAGGAACCCAGCACTACTTGAGCTGAAAACAACCAGATCATCCGCATACATAAGATAATTTACACACTTATCTCCAATCATACATACAGTGTTACAAACATTAAACTGTGAAATGCTGTTGTATGTTGCGCTACGCTAAAGTCTAGTGACGATGCTGTAAAAAGACTGTTGCGGTGCTTACTGTGTTGCGGTGCTTGCGTCACTCCCTTATCCCTCCTACCAGTTCCTATGGCCACTTGGCCAGTGCGAATGCAAATAGCAAAACCGGTTTCGGGGGAGAGTAGTTAGTAAAATTGTTTAAATGCGGACTGTTCCTATAACTACGTTCCTGTAACTACTTGGTCGGAAAGCGGCTAATGCTACACTGGTAGAAGCAACAACATTAGGGTGCTCTGTATAAGCTATCCTCAAAAGCAACATTAGCTCAGACAAAGGAGCCCACAGAAAGCTGTCCCTGTGTTGGAGTGCTTCAGAAACATCTGAGATCCCCTGAGTGAAAAGAGGCATAATAAAGTGAAATCCTGTTCTCGGAGGTCAGATGTCAAAGGCCTGGTGTGGACGACCCTCTGAGTCCCCGAAGGTGGGCTGCCTCCTTCTTAGTCTAAGTACACACAGATGGGGTGGTCTTTAGAGAGGGAAAGACCACACAGTTAACTCCCCCTGTTGATCTCAGGACAGCAGCCCGGGCCAAGCTCGCTGTCAGTGTCTTCACCGAGGGGAGAGTTTGATTCTGGGTCCAGCTGGGGATGTCAGACTGTGGTCAAAGTACCGTAAAAACAAAAACATAGCAATGACTTCAGTGGTCGTATATCGAGCTACAGTAAACTTAACAATTCTTTTGCTGAAACGTGCTGTGGTTAGGAAACCAACTCCAAAACAATGACTTTCAGGAGAGATTACTACTGAAAAATGACCTAATGAAAAGCTTGGCTTGCAGAGGTGTGCACGTGTACGGTGTGTAAAATCCACGTGATAAAACCATCTAGTCTCTCTGTGACGCTGCAAGTTTCATAGTTAACAATAAAGCAGGAAAAAACATGTTAATTCCAAACTTTGATCTGATTCTATTTCTGCTACTAGTAATCTGCCTGGGTTGGACTGTAACAGGATTTTACATTAGTGTGGACTTGGTGTCCAGAGTTTCCTAAGCTGGCAAAAACGGATGTGATGTTCATCCTGATAAATTCCATCTCAAAACAATCACTTGGAAAGTCTCTGTCAGTGGATTTCATATACAAGACTTAGGTACATATATCTGAATAGCAGATACAGTTTCTGGTAAGGTTAAGGGAAATGGTTGTTAGGTTAAATTTGGACATTGAGTTTTTAAGCAAAATGTTTAGGATAGATTACAATAAACATAGTTAAACCTGCACTATTTAACTTTGTTGACTACTACGAAAAAATACAAAAACTATTTTTCAGGACTAGGAAACAATGCAAATATGTTCAAAATAATAATCTGTAATTTCAAATGTTTTTAGATTGTTACTGTTGTGCTTCCTGTGATCAATAATAAAAATGTATTTAAAAATAAAATCTATCATGACCAGACAAATGAATAAAGAATGACATAATGCATCTTTAAATAGAAAAAACAGAATTAAAGAAAAAAACTAATGTTTAAAACAGTTGAGCAAACTCAAGAATTTATTTCAAACAATAAACCATCATCATTCAGCAGCAAGTGTATAACACCAGCGTGTGATGTCCACAACACATTTGCACTATCATAAATGTTTACATGATGGTTGTTGCCAGAGCCAGCTATTAGTATTGGAGGACGCTTCTTGACCCAGGATTTTAAATAACAACAACATCCAAATGAGAAAATACAATCATGTAGAGTTACGTTAAATTTGGCAGTTCTCTCTGTACCCCCACCATTACGTTTTTTGCCCATTTGCATTAGAGGGCAGCGCCATGCCATACCAGCCATATGACGGGTTGGATTGCATTCCGATCTATCCCCAGCCCGCCTGACAGCAGACCGGGCTAATAGCCCAGGGTTATATTGCAGAATAAAAATGCCTAATACTTGCTCGGGACAAAGCAGGATGTTGGGTGTGTTTAAGAACAGAGAAATTCAACAGGCAATGTTCATTTGTTTCTTTATTTCAATTGACCCCCTTGAGGATTCAAAATAACTTAAATGCAAAGACCTGTGTTTGCTGCATTGCATTATCGATTCAAATAAGAAATCCAATGACAAAAAAATCATTATAGGCCTACTGATGGCTATTTTTACGTCATGATTGTACAGTATGATTGTACAGTATGATGTATGTTGCAGCAAACACGGGTCTTTGATTGTTATTATGCATTTTAGGCGTTGCTTTTGTGTGTAACAAAACACTACATGGTGTAGTAGGGATAGATTATCTCATATGAATAACTTTTTTCATATTTTTAACATATCAAGAAATTGGTTTTATAGCTTTATAAGTTCATCTCTGAAAGAGAAAGCCTTCTCACCAGTGAAATTGTACAACCCTATTAAACTGAATTACTTCTCTATAAAGTTGTTTGAATCAGACAAGTTGCCTGGTATTGTTGTTCTACCAATCGTTTTATTGATATTTTCTGTAAATTGTTGAGCCATACAACTGCTTTCCTTTCTCTATATACAGCGTTGTATAGTAGCGCAAATTCTCTCTCTTCGGCAGTCTCTTTACCGTTCTTGTTGACATTAATGAAATGAGCAAACCATTCTCCAATCAGTATTGGAAACACAGCTATAGCCATCCTCGGCCAGTTCATGCCTGCGCAGAGCAGCAGAGCGCTTTAAAAGTGGTCAATGGAAAATGGCCATTAAGTTTCTGTCTTTTCCCCAGGACTTCTTCATACATCACTGTAGCTGTGGCACTGCTAGCCTGGCCTTCCAGGAGCAGAAGAGGCACTCCCGGAGTGAGTTCTTGACCACCTCCATGAGTAGCACCCTCTCTGACCTATCCACGATCCCAGAGGTCACGCGCCACCCAGGACTCACTGAGACTAGAGGTCAGTCAGCTGCTCAATAACATGACATTATCCACTTGCTGGATACATTGATCCATGGCGTCCAAATTATATTCCTAATTTGAACATCTTTCTAATGGTGTGTCTTTACATTCATTGTGTTTACAAGCATTGGACAAACACTTGAACAACACTTGAACCCTAAGTTCCTGAGGTATTTAGGTTTTATTGCTTAAAGGAGAATTTCAGGTGATTTCAACACGTAGCTGTGTTGTTTGGAAATAAGGAGTGCTGTCAATAGCGAGACAAACTCAAACAATCTCTGTTGCCTACACCGTGTTATCCTCCTACTCCAGTTAACACCCGTTACACTGAAACGGGGCAAGTTTGTTTAAAATGTGCTTTAAGCCTCTTAACCTGTTCAAAATGTCATTACAAGTGCATAGCCATGTGCAGTGATTCCTTCAGAGCAAACAAAGCGAATCTGACTGCAGTAGATGTGAAAGAAATGCAAATAAGTTGTGATAAATCAGCCAGTGAACATTCCTCTGTTTATTTCACATTTTCCGGTGAAGTCCACACTAGTCGATTGTCAAACTAATAAAATCCAATATTACAAACATATTTTTTCCACAAAAAAAGCTATTTGCTGTGGATATGTCCATAGACTACTGTATATAGCAAAATTGATCATTCGTAACCTGACACCAATACTTTGCTGCACAGTTCCAACAGTTCAAGAGTTATTGTGCATGTGGATAGGTAACTGAGCAACAGTGGAGACTCAGACTGTCAGCTGACCAAAGACAGTATACAAAAGCAGCTGACAGACGAAGACGGAGCTTTGGGATAATTATGAGATTGGTCAGTATTTTGCAGTGGTGGGCCGTCAGGGCCTGCAGAATTCAAGTCGGAAATATATATTTGTACCTATTTAATATATGTTTTTCATTAACACTATATACATTTTTTACAAAGTTAATTTCAATTAGTCGTTGAGCTAATTTCATTGCTACAGTATGCTCTGTTCAGTTTCCTTGCTTTTACCGAAGCTCATATAAATGAAAGCTTTTATCCAATAAGATTTTTTCATTTGTGTTGTCTCCGGGTAGACTGGGGCATTCAGAATTCAGAGTGAATACCGTCTGCTGTTGAAGCCCATCAGGACCATGTTGTTGATTGCCATATTTTTAACCAATCATATTTCAAATTTACCATGTTGGGTGTGTTCTTTGACCAACTACAGCATTTCTGCAAGCCTAGCCTTACGTCAGAATCGTTTCTGTTGCTGATAGAAGTGGCAGTTCAATAAAAAAAATTAAAAAAAAGTTCGCCATCCAAAAAAGAACTAGCTTACACCCGTCTGCGATTTCTTTAAACTTTCAATTTTTAGATTTTTAGATTTTTACTTTTAGCAGAATGGCAGACGGAGGTGAAGAAATAGCTTTGGTGGCGAATATAGGACTGGGCAGGATTGACTCTAAGCACTGGGCAAGAACCTTTATTGGAACTTAACGCAAAGATGTGCTGTACAACCGCGTCATAGAAGTCTTTTTAAAAAAGAAAGGAGGACAGACTTCGTTTTCAAATAATGAGCAGCTTTGGTGAGTTTGATGGATTTGTATATATTTTTACTAGCAAGGCCTTAACGGTTCTTAACAGGGCTTAGTGCATGTACTGTATTTGTATTCAAGCAGGGGGAGATAAACAGACACACTTCATCCTGGCGCCAGGCCTGTTAATACCTGTTAATTATTACTGCTTGCTTGATTTAGATCAATACTGGTGTGAAGCAGGTTCAGATCGTGTGTAGGTCTATGGTTCAGATTCAGTGGTCAAGCGGGCTGTGCCTTTGAGTGTGCGTGGTAAACCTGCATGTGCGTTTAATCCGCAGCTTGTCTGCAATCTCTGGGGAAGTCTGTTGAATCCTGATTGTTCCTTCTGGCATTTTTGCATGTTTGTGGTGTTGTGACTGTGTTGTGAGTTAGTTCTTGTTTAATTGGTTAGGATATTGATTTTTGCTATCCGATGGCTACAGTATGTGTAATGCGACATCCTGTCATAGTGCGTAGTAGTGGTATTGTACATTGTTATGGTTTCAGTCATGTTGGGTCAATTAGTGTATTGTACTAATTGTCAATAGGTGTTGAGCCTCGTTAAATAACCTTTACCGAGTGGAATAAACTTATCTTCACTATGAATATGGGGTGGTTATGCCGAATGACAATAACCTATAGCCCTATTTTGTCATTGTGAGGTTATTATAATGTGTTTTAATTTCGGGAAGATAGTAAAGGCCTAGGTGTAAAATGCACGGCCCGCCACTGGTATTTTGAGGATACGTTTTGGAAAATTGGATTTTATGAGTTTGCCAATCAACTATTGTGGACTTCACCGGAAAATGGGAAATAAACAGAGGTATGTGCACTGGCTGATTTATCATAACTTATTTGCATATCCTTCACATCTACTGCAGTCAGATTCACTGTGTTCACTCTGAAGGAATCACTGCACATAGATATGCACTTGTAATGACATTTCAAACATGTTAAGAAGCTAAAAGCATGTTTAAAACTTGCTCCGTTTCAGCGTAATGGGTGTAAACTGGAGCAGGAAGATAACACAGTGTAGGCAACACAGATTGTTTGAGTTTGTCTCACTACTGACAGCACTCCAAATTTCCAAACAACACAGCTTCAGGTTGATATTGCTCAGAATTGTCCTTTAAGTTGATAAAAACTTAGATTTGACAGCCTAGTTTGACTGTAATTTCATCAGATGCATACAGCCAAACTTTAGTTTGTCTTAAGAAACCACAGTGTATTATTTTACTGGCAGGAAGATTAGTATTACTTCTTAACCTGCTCTGGCCGGACTCAGTCACACAACTTAAACCACATTTTAGCAAATTAAAGTAAATGTTTGCATAACGATGTTATTATGCTTCTGTTTTCCGAGTGGCTCACGTTCCCTCAGGTGGCAGTGGCACAATTAGACACTGAAATAATTACTTGAGCAGGAGAAGAAAAACTCCTGGCATGCTGCCTATGTTGGGAAATAGAATGTCCTATGGGTTCTGGAATTTTAATTTCTAGCTGCTCTGATGGCTTGGCTTTAGGAAACTAGAGACGGCAAGTAGGGATGGCAAACAGTCCTCCCTGTACTGTGATAAAACATTTAAAGGGGGTGGGGTCCTGAGTGAGCATCGACAACAGAGACAAAACAGATGGTCCTCTAGTTAGGCTAATTAATATCACCACATGTCAACCCTCAACCCCCCAATTATGAGAAGTGCCTTGGTCCAGTTTTTGTCACTGATTTACATCTCATTTTTCTCTCCCATCTTTAGAGAGTGACCAGGGAAGATGCCAGCCCCTGGTGCCCCTGTGGAGGAGAGGCCTGAACCGGCAGAGCTACACAGAAGGAGAGACACGCTCCTACGGCAGTACAGAGGGTCTGTTTGGGCAGAGCCAAAGGGTGAGTCACTCTGACATCACTCCCCTGACTCACTGAACAACATCGCTAACCACTGTTTACGCTTTAGCTATCTACATCTGTACAACACAACACTGCAGTACATTTAGAAACAACATCTTACAAAACTGTCGGGTACGGACTCAGGTATTTGTAAGGCTGACGCACATGTGTTTTTGTAGCTGAGTGAGAACTTGACGTGGGGCAGGGTGAAGGACATGGTGAAGAAGACCAAGCTGAGGAACCAGAGTAGACTGGGACAGACGTCTACCTCCCTAAAGAGATCATGTCCACAGCTCTACTGGTGAGGAACTATTTCTTCCTCCTGAAACTAGTATAAATCAATGGTTCCCTACAAGGTGTACTTGGACCGCTATTGGTACTTGGCCTATATATGTGGGGGTACACAAGATGAATCATGAGCCTGTAGGTTTAATGGCAAAATACACAAGAGGGTACTTAAGAGGTAGTAATGGCACAAAATAATATTGTGGACCACTGCTTTATATTATACTTTAAAAACACAGTCATTCTGATTACAGTATTAACAGTACAGTTCCTAGAAATACAGAGAAAATCACAAATTACAATATTGGAAAAGTATACCAAACACAAGTAAGAACATGGATGTTCAAGGATTTTTGCCCTTCGAAAAATGAAAATTAATTTAATTCAAGGATCTTGAAGTGATTTCTGTTCAATCGGTGAGGACAAGTTGTAATTAATCACAGCCCAATTTTTCATTCATCACTTAATGTAGGGAAACCTATTACTTGTATGTCATTAGCAGTAGGCCATGAGGTATGTTTGTGAAATCAAACTAAAACAAAATGAGGTTAGAACATCTTTAGCACAACCTTGCACAGTCTAGCGTGAATGTTCTTTAGATTTGCTGCCTAAAAATTAAGGAAAATGTATAGAAAATGTTTTGTATTGCAAATAAAGGTATGTATTGATTGCATAATGTCTTCAAACTTCAGAGTTGATACTTTGTGGAAGCATTTCTGGAATAATGTTCAAACTTTGTTCACTATTTAGACTTTAAGCAACATCCATTGTTTTTGTCACAATTGCTCAAGCTCAGAACTGTGGTTGGGAATCATTGTTGAAGCATTACATACAGCTTGTTTCTGTTTGTTTTGTTTTTGTTTGTCATGAAAATTACAGCTCTATCCCAGGGTTAGATTATTAGAAGACTGACACTGTTTAGCTTTGAAAAATCTTTACAAAAGCCATTCTCAATCATTGACAAGCTCTACATGACATTGCCACCACAATATTTGAAAATACAGATTTTCCCTTTGTGTTGTGAGCTATTGGATTTGAGGAAAACATGTTGTTGCTAATTTGTGGCAAAACATTTGTCTTTGTCATGTTGTCTTGCAGTACTACTTTAATGTCCTGGTTAAAAAAAACGGATGATTTGTAGTAGATTTGGACTGAAAGCTGAACACAAGGCTGGTTTAAAATGAAATAATACTGTGTATAAAATGTCTAACCAGATGATATTGTTAACACAACTTTCAGAATTATGCCCCGAAAAGCAATATTTAGTTATCACTATGGCCACATTTTTTTCTTTATATTCAGCATACATCATGGACATTATCCACAAACCAATAACGTCCATCTTTAAAAGGCCTCTACAATGTCACAACAAATCCACTTTGGACATAGAACAGGTGCACTATTCAATGTGAGAGAACAGGACTATGCACTGTTCAATCCATTATGTCTAAGATATGATTTGTATTTTTTATTGGTATTTTAGGATTTGTACTTAAGGACAAGTCTATGAACTCTGTAATCATATCAGTTCTCCTTCGCATGTTTGCTGACCCCTACGATAAGAGTGCATGGCTCTCGCCCCTGGTAGCTCCTGGTAACTAGCACTGCTGGGTGCTTATGGCCTTCGATCAAAACCCCAGTTTCAAGCCCCCTCATTTGTTGAACAAAACACAATTGGCCTCCTCTAAACTAGCTTTTTTTTGGAAATATATTTGGGTTACGATGTGTTGAAAGCCTCAGTGAATTCTAGCGATCACCAAAACTATAGGACAGATTCTTGGCACATCATTTCATTATTTTTTTCCCCTTTCAAATGTGAAAGGGGAGTGGCGGTGTATAAATGCTGCTATTCTTTTGTTGGAGGGTTGTGGAACACAGGAATCTGGTGGGAGTTGCAGGACTTGAGGAAATAACTGCTATTTTTTTGGCCCTTTCAACCTATTCTACAAGTTAGCTGGGGCACTCCTCAGACAGTAGAGGGAGACTTTTGGCCAGAACCCAGACAAATAGCAGAGGGGTTGCGTTGCAGTGTCAGGTTTGAGGTATGAGGGGAGGATTCGCAGAATTTAAAATGTATTTCATAGTTCTGAAGAGTTATAGAATCATCAAAAGGGAGGCTCATTCTTAAATTTGTTGTCCACAACATTTATAGTACTAACATTCTAGGACAACTATTAGAAATATGAAAGTGGTACTTTTGAGCCAAAACAGGTCCACAAACCTCGTCTACTAAGTTCTGTACAGTGCCCTGCGAAAGTATTCGGCCCCCTTAAACTTTTCGACCTTTTGCCACATTTCAGGCGTCAAACATAAAGATATGGAACTGTAATTTTTGTGAAGAATCAACAACAAGTGGGACACAATCATGAAGTGGAACAAAATTTATTGGATACTTCAAACTTTTTTAACAAATAAAAAACTGACAAATAGGGCGAGCAAAATTATTCAGCCCCTTTACTTTCAGTGCAGCAAACTCTCTCCAGAAGTTCAGTGAGGATCTCTGAATGATTCAATGTTGACCTAAATGACTAATGATGATAAACAGAATCCTTCTGTGTGTAATCAAGTATAAATGCACTTGCTCCATATAAATGCACTTGCTCTGTGATCTCAGAGGTCCGTTGAAAGCACAAAGAGCATCATGAAGAACAAGGAACACACCAGGCAGGTCAGAGAAACTGTTGTGGAGAAGTTTAAAGCCGGATTTGGATATAGAAAGATTTCCCAAGCTTTAAACATTCCAAGGAGCACTGTGCAAGCGATAATATCGAAATGGAAGGTGTATCAGACCACTGGAAATCTACCAAGACCCGGCCGTCCCTCTAAACTTTCAGCTCATACAAGGAGAAGACTGATCAGAGATGCAGCCAAGAGGCCCATGATCACTCTGGATGAACTGCAGACATCTACAGCTGAGGTGGGCGAGTCTGTCCATAGGACAACAATCAGTCGTATACTGCACAAATCTGGCCTTTATGGAAGAGTGGCAAGAAGAAAGCCATTTCTGAAAGATATCCATAAAAAGTGTTGTTTAAACTTTGCCACAAGCCACCTGGGACTGGGAGACACACCAAACATGTGGAAGAAGGTGCTCTGGTCAGATAAAACCAAAACCAAACTTTTTGGCAACAATGCAATGGCGTAAAAGCAACACAGCTCATCACCCTGAACACACCATCCCCACTGTCAAACATGGCAGTGGCAGCATCATGGTTTGGGCCTGCTTTTCTTCAGCAGGGAGAGGGAAGATGGCTAAAATTGATGGGAAGATGGATGGAGCCAAATACAGGACCATTCTGGAAGAATCCTGATGGAGTCTGCAAAAGACCTGAGACTGGGACGGAGATTTGTCTTACAACAAGACAATGATTCAAAACATAAAGCAAAATCTTCAATGGAATGGTTCACAAATAAACATATCCAGGTGTTAGAATGGCCAAGTCAAAGTCCAGACCTGAATCCAATCGAGAATCTGTGGAAAGAACTGAAAACTGCTGTTCACAAACGCTCTCCATCCAACCTCACTGAGCTCAAGCTGTTTTGCAAGGAGGAATGGGCAAAAATTTCAGTCTATCGATGTGCAAAACTGATAGAGACATACCCCAAGCAACTTACAACTGTAATCGCAGCAAAAGGTGGCGCTACAAAGTATTAACTTATCAATTTGAATTTTGCACGCCCAATTTTTCAGTTTTCTTTGTTTTTTAACTTTGAAATATCCAATAAATTGGATATTTGGTTTCATGATTGTGTCCCACTTGTTGTTGATTCTTCACAAAAAATCACAGTTTCATATCTTTATGTTTGAAGCCTGAAATGTGGCAAAAGGTGGAATAGTTCAAGGGGGCCGAATACTTTCGCAAGGCACTGTATGTGCAGATACAATATGGGCTCCTGGTCTTCAGAACCACATACATTCAAACTTGAAACTTCATGGCTAAATAATGTATGATAATGATTCTATTTATAGATTAGTCACATATTAACAACATATTACACAAATAGCCCAAAAATGTGAGTTTTAACAAAGTTATTTGTTCATTTCCAAAGTCCCAGAATACATTTTGAACAATGCCTTTTTTCCTTACAGCCCTGATCTGGGACTAGTTGAACGAGGAAGAAACCGGAACTCTATGATTGTTTTGGGCCATCAGAACAAAGTTGAATTCCAGTGGCCCCAATAACCAGAAAGGTACCTTAAGTTCTGACATACCGGTAATCAGAATATAGTTACCATGTATTGAACATTATAAAGCCCATTTGCCAGAGTTGTATAAAGTACAAAGTAAAAGTACTCACCTGAGTTCACCTCTTTTGGGATTAAAACATCCTAATTAAAACATAAATTACCAGGTTATGGGAGTACACAATTAACTTACCATCATTAATAATGTTTTACTCTTTCAATTAATTTCATAGATCACTGGTTAGTTTTGAAATCCTTTTATCTGATCATTTTGATCTTAATTAGGAACTTCCCAAAACTCGTGAACTCTGCGGAACCCAGAAAAGTACTTTTACTTTGTATTTTATACAACTCTGCCATTTGCACATACAAACAGATTTCAATTAGTAGCTACCATAATCATAGGATTGAAGTACAGTGTATACCTGTTTCTAATATGGGATTGTGTCCACAGTGTGATTATGCCTACATTTTAAACAGATGTAGACAATTGCAAGACACACATTGAAATGATTGTTTTTCATTGTAAACAGACAATATTAGAACAATATCGGGACAAAAGATGCATGTTAGAACCAGTATACAGTATATACCGGGCTTTGCATCACTTATCATAAAGACATCCATAGGGGAAAAAGTAACCCTTTGTAAACACTACCCACACTGAATCTCTGTTTTCTATCCAGATACGAACCAGATGGCCCAGAGTGGTAAGACACCGCCCTGAAGAGGAGGAACAAGTGAAGTTGAACAGACTGTTGATTAGACTGGAGGAGTTTGAAAGGAATGAACACAATCTCGAGGACAGAAATTTACTGTGGAGTGAAAAGAAAAAACAACGAAAGAAATTGGAATTTTATTGTTTTAGATAAGGGAACATTGGTATTTATATGAGAATATGAGAATGTATGCCAAAATGTACAATAAAACAATATGGTGTACTATAACTTCATATAGTCAACATTCTCTCTATATATTTTATGTATATCCTTCAAGGTGACACAATATTGTGTTGATGGATTAAATTATATGACATGGTAGTTCCAACCAAGGAACAGAGAATATTACTGGGTGAAATTCAGGGCTTTGGTAATCAGTAACTTAATTAAGGAGATTAATTATATACAGTTCAATGTAAAAGGGTTGTTTGTTGTATCTTGCATTGGTGTGAAGCTCCCTAATTAAACAGTGCTGGCAAAGTCAGCTGCGTAATAATATAATTCACAATGTTTGATGATCCTTAATAGTGTTGACTGCTTGAACAAATGTGAAACATACACAAAGCACACATATTTCAGAACTGTACATATGCGTTAAACATATTGTTTGAAATATTTTCTCATTTTGAATGTTGTACTTCCAGGCTACTTGTGTATGCACTATAATGGGTTAATGTTAGTGAGGTTGTGTGCGTGTGCTTTATATAACAGACGTTTATGGGGTGTGTACAGTCACTATGTTTATAAAGAAGGGAGTCATGCCTCTGAAAATAATTGTCTACATGAAAGAAATGTTTTATTTTTGGAGAGTGTGGAGTTCATATCCCTAAAGATAAAAATCAATGCAATGTTGATGACTACATTACAGAATTCTGCAATGCAAAACATGATATGTAATGCTCAATCATGTCTCTGTTGAGGAAAGAAAAGAGCCACGGTACCTTGGACATTTCAAAGGCAGACTACAATGGAGTGATTCAACCAGGGATTTTAACGAGATTATATGATGTCTTGAAAGCATTTACATATTAGTGACACTGATTTCAATGGTCAAACAAAAACTACAGATACTGTATTTATCCAGTATGCATTTCAGCATGATTAGCAAGTGTGTAGTACAACACTAACAATTTATACATAACATGCCATCATGTACTGAAAATAATAATTTACACATGTATCATACTGAATAAATATAACTCTAAATACTCTAATGAAGTTAAAAATAAATATGTTGCAACATACAGTACCAGGCAGTGTGTGATGTCAGTATGTAAAATACATGTTTTGTCTTCATCCTGGTAACTTAAGATAGCAGATAAGTATGTGTGTATATTGTACAACTTACTGCAATATAGATGGAACTATATTGCATAACGCACCAATATTCAAAAGTATTTTTCAAAATAAAGTTCTCACTTTCTAAGAAATGAAATCAATGCTGTGCTTTTGTGCTTGATATTAATCTTTACACCTTTAACATAATAGGATATGAAGCAAACAATGTTTCTATTGGAGCTCACTCCCTCCTTAGAAGCTGCCAGAACAAAGCCCTGGAACAGCTGCTGTTAGATTCTGAATCCAAGTAGTGTTGGTTTCTGAATGGGATACTAGATGATGGTTGAAGTAGTTAGAGGACCAGTAGGGGGCACTGTTTTCTTTTGGTCAAAACATCTAATACCAGTGCTCCAGCACACTGATTAACCCTTTAATGTTCGACTCAACCCTTTGGTAGAGCACACAATGGGTTTTTTCACAGCAAGAACATTAAAGGGTTAAACATTTGCCCTACTTTAGGTGTGATTTTATAAATTGGATGTTTTACTCAGTGGCCACAAAGGATACCATGGAACTTATCAAAAGACTAGGTGTTTAAACCATAATTTAAATCACTTAAATGTAAAACGAGGAATAAATGTCCGTTCAATTATGTGGAAAAATGTACGTTATCTCTGTGCCATTAGACATAGAGTAAATTTGTTTCTTTTTATAGTGAACACTAATGAATACTTATTCTCATCACTGAGTATTATGGAAAGCCATTTTTGTCAATATTAAATAAATAAATATGGCTATGAAATAAGTCCTGAAATAAATAAATGACACAATAAATATATAAATATTTAAATATAAATATATAAACGCAGTCCAATAAAATATAAAATAGTTTTTTATTTCATAATGGTGTTTTTCAAAGGAAACCTTTTATTTATTTCACGGGAATTTTAT
>JACXGM010010436.1:9075-26383 GCA_016801145.1 Umbra pygmaea | reverse complement strand
CAAATTCTATCTCCTGTGACGGGCAGAACACCGTCTTCAGCCAGCGATTGAGTTGTGAGAGTCTGCTGTAGATCTCGTCACTACCCCTGACTGGGAGTGGACCAGAGACAATTACTCGATGCCGACACATCTTTCTAGCTAATTTACATGCTGAAGCTATGTTCTGCTTAGTAACCTCTGACTGTTTCATCCTAACGTCTAGCAACTCTAGAGTCTAGCAACTCTCCGTTGACTTGCGAGCGGGAAAAAAAAATTCTGGTCAGGCCAAACACAACGTGTATAGAGTCGGTGGGTGGGCTTAACGTAATTACGGGAAAACAAAAAATTGGTGTTTTCTGTTCACATTCATTATGGTGCCCTTATAGCAATACGAGTGCAGTCAATGGCTCCGATTACTTTTGGAAATCGGCTCATCGCTGCGAATTGCAGTTGAATGTTGGCCTGCTCACCAACAGTAAAGAGAAATGTTATGTACCTGAATGACATACGGATGAGACCGTTCCTTACAGCTGCCATGGCGCAGCTCAGAGATGGTTGAGAAATGCCTGACCGGTCAGCCAGCTATCTCTGAAAAGCGTTCCAACAGGATAATCCTTGGCAACCTGAATCGACTCATAGGCCAGTCATCGTCGCGGGCCAGCAAATCAGTTTGGTCTCTGAATACACGCTCTCTCCGGATTCTCTTATTTGCAATGTCTTCTAGCAGTGCCAGTATAGCAAGTAGAGCAGCATGATTTACCCGTCCTTTTATAGGCTACACCTAATTTCCCACACCTTGTTCACTTATTTACACATAATCCACAGAATCAATTGAGCATCAACAGTGAGTGATTTTGCACAACTGTTACAGGAGGTGGATCCGGACGTCATGCCTCCTGTGCGTTATGGATGAGCCAAAGTCAGGCTCACAGAGACAATTGCATTTTCCCATGCCAATCTTGTAGCTGCACAGCACAGCAAGTATATATTTCATCTGTGGTAAATAATCTGTGCTGTGTGCAATGTCAACCATATACAGAGGGTGACACGCATTTCCTGAATGATTTTGTTGTTCGTTTGACACCCTCAAGTTTAACAGAAGTTATTTAATGGTGGCAGATTAAGTAGCATTTCCCGTTTGGGTTTGGGCATTTTGATGCGAGTCATCTAGCCTGGAAAAATCCAGACCCAAATCCGGAGGATAAGGGTCTGGGTTCGAGTAATGAAAATGACTCAAGAGGTGGCACCAAGCATGCATTTGAAAATCTCACTGTACGCAATTGGATAACACTATGACCAATCACCAGTGGTTTTTCGCTAACCCCGTATGGCGGAGCTAACTGGTAGATAAAACTCTTGCAGTATCAGGTCGCAAAAACAGCAAAAACGTCCTTTTATAAAATAGGAACGATTCGATCGCAATCTTCTGTTCCTCTTTTAGACAAAAAGCCAAGTCTAACTCATTCATTGTAGTGGCCAAAGTCGTTTTAAACAACTGGTGTTAATCCATAGCGATCTTACAATGTTTACTAATGACTTCGAGGTCGCAGCACTGTCGCGTTGTCATCTGTTTAACACCTATAGCACGCCTATATCCGATAAAACGATGTGATTGGTGCAGCTCGGCTACATGAGCAGAATTACTCGGTGCCAGAGTAACTTGCTGAGCAAATTCAAATTGTGCTCTCGCGAGAACTCTGAATTTCCAGGGTACGAATCATCCACATCAATGATCAAACTTTTATTAGCGGATGTAATTATGTTTTTAGAATAGTCAACGTCATAGACATATGACAGTAACTGTAGTGGAAACTTTATTTTGTAATGTTTGGTGAGTTATTTTACTTTTCTGTTAGAATTTTTCACGTTACAGAGCCAGATAAGACTTTGCGTACGGCCTGCACATTCACGTCTGCTCAAAAGTTTCGTGATGGCCCGCACATTCTCACGTCAAGATCATTTTTATACATCACACAGTGTGCGTGGAAACCAGCGTACGCAACGTTTATACATGAGACCCCTGGTCTCTAAAGCAAATTCTCGCTTTATTCCGGTTTTCTGCTTCGGCATATTATAGAGCCAATTGGATAAATTATGCAACAACATTTGTGTGTGTGTGTGTTGGTATGGATGTCTGAGTGTAGTTTGTAATAAAAAAGTTTGTGTGTTTGTGTACTTGTAATATTGAGAGAGGAAAAACTCAACTGCAAATCTATCACTGTGTGACCAGTGGAGTTTTGCTGCATGGCATCCAATGGGAAAAGTCAGTTATTGCGCCCAAACAAAATCTTACTGAACGCAAATTTTTTGAGATATCAACCTCACATTTGGAACACAACTTATTTATATTTATGGCTTTGATTTTCTAGCCATTTTAGAGTTCAAGTTGTTTTATGAATTATATATTTTATTAAAATAATGTTCATAAATAATTCTCATAAACATATTATAACTTTTTTTAAATGAGGCACAAGGGTTAAATAAAAATTGACAAATAGAGTCTTGTGTTTTTATTCTGTCTCCCAATGTTGTCTGTCTAAAAATAGCCTTTAAATTATACCTCTCAACCTTTAACAATGATCGCGTTCACCACGGCTATAGCTGGCTCCTCTTCATCCATTGCCTTAATGCCTGCTCGCGTGCGTTATTGCCACCTAGGTTTGCTCAATTATATTTAACTAAGTGGGACACTCAAACCTAAAGGAAAAGAAAGAAAAAAAATGATATGACATATTTTTGGTAACACCATTGCTTTGAATAAAGTACAGTGAACCCTGGTTTTTCACAGGGGTTACGTTCCGTAAAGAACCCGTGATAGGTGAAATCTGTGAAGTAGTAACCTTTATTTTTTTAACAATTATTATACAATGAAATACTCCGTAATACACTGAAACCAAAGAACAAAACCTTTTTACAGGCCCAAGCATTTGTTTAACAAATTAAAGTACTGTATAAACGTTTTTTTTTACAAATAACTACTGTACTGTAAAATAATAATTTTAATCATCAATACGAACTGAAGGCTTCAAATTGCGGAGATCAGCAACGCCCCACCGCAAACCCGAGTCATTGCATTAGAACGGGAGAGAAATTATTATGAAAAAAAATACAAAGTACAGTAGGACAAATAGTGACTCGCATGTATTTCACTGCTCTTCTGAATGAGACCGTGAAAGGTGAACCGCGATATAGCGAGGGTTCACTGTATAGCAAAACAAAGACAGCAGTATTAAAAAAACTATATTTTTTTATGTTTAATGCCAAGTTAACGCAGTGTGTCGTTATATAAATGTACCTAATTTTTTTTATGAAGAAAAAAAATTCTCAATATTAAATTATTAGTCGCGTGCCAAGTCTGTGAAATCGGGCAGCGGGCCTTTATAAGCTGGGGTCTGTGCCCACCGCGCGCACAACCTGTCTACCCTTTGAGTGACATCCCAGCAGGGCGTTTTCCTGAGGTAAATTACTTTTTACTCAACCAATTTAGTTAAATTATTTTTTTAAAGTATGGTCTGACAACATAAGTAAATGACATTTAAAACTATGAAGAAAGTAATTAAATGTAATTATAATGAGTAATTAGCAAACGGTCTGAGGGAACAGTTCGTTTTTCTCCACTAAAATAACAGCAGTTTACACTCATGAAACTCATTAAATTATTATAAAAATTTGACTCTTATCGCACACAAACAATGATTTTCCGTCTCTTCGCGAAAAGAAACAACAAAAAGTCGCACACAACAAAGTTCAAATTCTGACAGCGATCACGTCCTCGGGCTTCCCTCACTCAGCATCAGTATATGCATTTACATGACCAAATATTCGGGGTAGAAAAGGGGTACCCTCCCCAGGGATCATATCCGGGTTTAAAAAAAATGAAATATGAGCATATTCCGGGTTTTTCCGGTGTTTACATGGCTGTGTGCGAGCAGGTTATTGCTAATATTCCGGTTTTGAATGGGTTATTGGCTGCATGTAAACGTAGTCACTCACTAAAACAACACACAGGTGTTTGTCATTTGCACTTGACCCACTTACGCTAACGTAACACTCGTCTCCCGATCCTCTTTCCCGTCACAGACTTCGTTAGATCACGCCCTCATGTCACCACAAGAGGTAGATAAATCATCTTTTCGCGTCAGCTAGCAGGTAGCGTTAGCTCGTTAACAAAATATTTACATCCACTCACCACAGACAAAATGAGCACAGACGATTGTTTGCAGTTAGTGTCCAGTCTGCCCTCTTGATGGCTGCAAGCCACTGATGCCGTCTTTTTTTGTCCTGAGGTAGCCTGTAAATATGTTGAGGTCTCCTCTTTTGTTGTTGCACCCCACCGCACAACATATTGAAGGCATAGCTAGCTCGTTCCTTTGCGACTGACGTGAATCAGGTTCTTATTTTTTTAATGGCGCTTGACAACTTTTAATGTGCATTACCACCACCTTCTGAAATGGAGTGTGGATCAAAATAATAAATAAATGCATAAAAATCGAATTAAAATTTTAATATTAATACATTAGCATTCACATCATTAGTAATACAATTTTAATAACAACTAAACTCATATATCCTTATATCATATAGCCAAGCATATCACAGCCTCTTGAAGGTATTTTTTTTTTAATTCTATTCTAAAATTCAGAATATTATATTCTAAAATTCAGAATATTATCTTTATTGTAATTATTAATAATTCTAGTTAATAATTTTGTTTTATGCCACGGCTCCTCATAAAAGAGCCCCAATATTCTGACTCTGCAACAAAGTGTAAGTAAAGTTTTAATTTTTCACACTACAGTAATACTGCACATTCAAGGAGCATTATGCAATATTGCTTCACAGGCTATCGCACAAAAGTCTTACAAAAGCTACAAGAGAATGTCGAGAACCAGCAAGACATCCTGGCTATGCAGAGACAATTATTGGCTGCAGTAGCAGTGACAGTGACAGAGGAAGATGGGGAATTCCTGGAAAATGGGCCATGCCAAACAGTGGATGAACTGCAGATCCTTGACAGGGAATTGGAAAGCAAAGAAAAAAGTGCCAAGATGGTAATACTTATGCAAGACACTCAAATGTACCTACTGTTACCAGTGAAAAGATGGGACTTTTCCTTCTGCTTTTCTATCTTTTCCACTGCTGAATGTACTTTTAGTTTACATTATGCACTTCTCAGAAGTAGGCTTTATGTGCTTCTCAGAAAAACATGTATGTATTCCTCCCTCCCTCCCTCCCTGTCTGCCTCCCTTGCAATATTTTTAGCTATTAGTAAAAAAAAATATTCTCCAACTCACATTCAACTCACAAGTTTGTGGTAATCAAGAAGAACTTGTTTCAGATATCGCCTATTAGTCTTGAAATTAATCTGATGTTATGATGCCATATTCTTTTTTCCTCTAAATAACAGTATTTTTCTTTCTTTTAAACAGAAGAGGGGGGCCAAATATTATGCAAGGTTGCATCAAATGAAGTCTTGGGTGCCTACAGCCTTAAAGGGACCTAATTTAAGACCTAATTTCAACTGTCCTAAAATTTGCCCACACAGGCATTTAAAATGGTACGCAATCGTGTCGATTATGTTTTAATTTTCAATTTACCTCATGCAAAATAAATTTTTCTTGTGTCATTTTTTTTACATGGTTTATAGACTGATATTAGTTTTAATAATGTTTGTAACTTCACAGTGACATCTACTGATGAGTTGTCTAAAATCTAAACTTTTAACTTGGAAAGTATCATTTCTAGATGAGTGTAAAAAGTATTTCTGCAGTGAATATCATAACATCAGTCTACAAGTCATCAGCAAAACTTCATTATTGCACACACACCAATTCATTATTGCATCACACACACACACACACACAAACGGTTTTTCTTTGTTCTGTATGTGATGATTGCTTCTCATAGAAAATATTTGTGCAATCAGTTTGTCAAACTAATTCCCTAGTTTATTATCTTCACTGTGCATCACTTATGCAGTAATATGCAATTAAATGATTGCATGACAAATTAATTGTAGAAATAAATTCACATCTTAAGGCTTGCAGGTGACTTTAGTAGTTTCATAGAAATATCATTTTTTTTCTTTCAAAGTAAAACTATGGCAATTTTTTAGGCCTATAATTTCTGTCTGACTTGTGTATTTTTTCCCTTTTGTTTTTGATTTGCAGCTGATGGTGAAGCGAAGACAAGAGGTTGGTGAAGACAAGACGTTGGTTCATAATAACAGTTTCATGTTCACAGTCACAGTTTCATGTTCACCGTACACATTGTCAGTTTCATGTTCACCGTACACAGCAATCGGGAGAGTCGGGACTTTTCCCGGTGGGCCGCAGGTGTTTCGAGGCCGCAAGGGCTGGTATGATAATAATAGTTGTACATTGCAAGTTCTCAACACCATCACTTAGTGTGCGGCCACTGCCCGCCGGTCAAACTGTGCAGCCTCTGCTCAGGTACAGCGAGCCGCAGCAGCCTCCTATTTCAATACAAACTCAGAAAGCACTAACAAAGTGCAGGTCACAACCATGTATAGGATTTTTAGAAATGTTTTTTTTCCTCGTCAGGTTTGGAAGTCTATCGGTAACGTGCAGCGTGTTAGTAAGTCTAATGATGGAAAGCCGAAAAGAAAAGCGAAATGTGGTAATAATGTTTATATAAATTCTAATTGTAGCAACCTTTTTGCCAACGTAGAATCACTAAATGCAGAGCTGCCAACTCTCACACTTTCGCTGTGTGAGACACGCTTTTGCCTGTTTTCACATGCACTCACGCCACACATTCAATTTCTCACGCAAATAAATCCCGCCGAGAATTGTTTGTTCTTTTTTCAAACTCCCCGACTGTAGATGGTGCTGATGAGCACCACTGAACCTGCGCTGCACCCAGCAGTTAGCGACAGAAGAAGAGATACCATTACCGCGAAAGAAAACGGGAGAAGAAATGGTCACTACCTTGATAATTCTGATGAGCTGAGACTAGGTATGTAACAATGAAATGTCGTCCAATTGAGTACTCACTCTTTAAAACTTTAAATCTTGAAAGAAATGATTTGTTTTGACGGGGTTCAGTTAAGGAAGAAAGTTGAACCTTGGATTTACAACCAGGGCTAAACTTAACAGATTTCTCAATGAGGGTGACATCACACCACAGCAGGTGGATTCATTCCATGAAGATGTGTTGTCTTTCCTGACAAGTGCTGTGGACTATGCACAACAAGCTGCCACTGGAAGACCCACTGATCAAACATGCAATATTTGTAGATGTAAGGCAGAGGGCTGAAAGTGACATAAACGATGCCCTGTACTTTGTTGAAAGGTTAGCTGAAACACCCTGCGTTTTATGATGAGGTATTTTCACTCCTAAACTGCACATGAGCTATTCTTATGTGGCTTCTCCTCAAAGATGCGTATGAAATGCTACAGGTTGATACCTATATACCTAAAACTTAACAACTTGTAACTCTACTTTCATAAATAGGTTTCCCCATCTCCTCCATACCATGGGCCAGAGGAGCATGACCTTCTGTGTCAGGAGATTCTAAATTTTCCGACCATGCCAATGATACCCTGCAGGACAAAATGAAATGGAAAGCGTCTGGGCTGAAATGGCAACCAGGAAACATAAGTTAAACATTTTTGGTTTATCTTTCCTTTTGGCAGGTGTGGTTTAGCTATATCTGTTACATGCACATATGTGTCATGCATGTTGCAAATTATACATGTTTTATCTGATCAAAAATCAAGGTATGTTTTTTCCATTGTGCTTTAGTTTATTTTCCATAGGTGACAGGAGCCAAAGAATTTGAGAGGCTTGTTGCCGTCGCCAAGCTCGTCCTGGTGTTGCCCCATGCAAATGCAGATGCTGACAGGGTGTTTTCAGTTGTGGGACTGAACAAAACCAAGAGAAGAAACAGCCTAGCATTGGGTGGCACCCTGTCCTCAATAATGGCCATAAAGATGGCCAACCTGGAGCCCTGCTTCAAATGGAAGCCCCCCTCCGAGGTCATCAAGGCCTCCAAGAAGGCCACAGGCCAGTATAACCATGCCCACAGATCATAGACAAGGACTTTAACCAGCTTCTGATCTGCATCTGATACTGATTATGCCTCATTTTGTTGTTATTTTTGTAATGCATTAACGTGTTTTATGCTTGGAAAAATTTGTACTGTTTAAGAACTTTTAAGCACGTTGTTTGTTGCACTTATTTGTTTCTGATGGACCATTTGGTGGGCATTGAATGAAGAACAATGTCCCTCCCTAACTAATCTTCTGTCATTTTTGGCTGAACATAAATCATTAAGTGCTCTAAAAAATACAATTATTCGCAGCATGGGTTAGGTTTGAGTAATATTTTTTATTTAATACCAGTCTAATCCAAATATCAATCAACCTACGTACTGTAGGTCAAATTTTAAACACTGGTCTATGAATAAGGCTTTATTCTGGTACATAGGGATTTAGACACACAAATGTTTTCTGGTGGAATGTTAAGCTCAAGTCTAGAAGGCCGTATAGTCATGATGCCAAAACATGAATCAGAGTAATTTCAGGTATTGCACATCTTTAGCAGACCACTCAAAAATCCACTAGAATGCAGGAAATCACATTATTTAATCCAAAATTTCCTGGGGATGGACCTTCAGCTATGTCTGCTTCACAGAATGTAACTAATATTGTCCATCTCCAATCGGCTGCCCCTATCAACGGCTTTGAGCCTCCCCACAAACCACCAGAATGCAGGGTACAACATGGGTACAACATCAAATTACAAATCTCTGATATCTGAGCCAACAACCTGCGTGCGTGGCATAACTTTGGTCACCCCTGACAAAATCTCACTCCAAGGTTTTTTCAAAAGTTGGCAGCTCTGTAAATGTGTTCTCCCAGCGCGTGATTAATTAACCTCCAACAGCGCATTCAGAAGTATGTTCTTCTGATTGCGCCCGACAGTAGTGACGCAACAGACGAGGTGATAGACAAAGATAACTTATAACGTCCATATTTGGCAAAGTTACACCAAAACAACTCTAACACCAAATCACTAACCACACACTCACACAATAGGCCTACCACTCTCTACAAATAAACAAACACAGCTCTCACTAAATCTAACAATACTAACAAGACACAGACTAATTTACACAAACTGCCTAACACAGCTTAGGCAGTTTCTGGAAAGGACCTCTAAAAGGCACCCTCATACACAGAGAGACTGCAAAAAGCACTGTGGCCTCAACCACACCCTAACACAGCTACACAGAGCTCATGAATACCAAACCGGCAGACAGCCCATATACACCAAATCTGAGAGAGAGCAGCCAGGTAACCTACAAACCAAACGCATATACCAGCCTGCAGCAAGAGAGAGAGAGTGAATGAAAAATGGCTTGTTTTATACTGAGGGGAAGGTATGATGGGTAATGGAATCAGCTGGTCTTGATAATGAGGGGGAGGAGCCGGGGATAAGTGATGAGTAGTTGATTGAACCTTCTCCACCTGTGGGGAACACACAAACTGAACAGAGACAAACACACAGAAAAATACAGAAACATAGCACACAGACACTAATCAAATCCCAAGGTACACATTTTATTATATGAAGACTGGGGGACGTAACACGCCCCCACCAAAGAAAACAATTCCCATAGGAATCTGTTTTACTACCAACAACTAACTAAACAAACCCCAGTCTCTGTCTGGGACAAAAGCACACACTAAAATGTGTCTAGGCGACCAGACCCTGTCTGATCTGACGCTAGCGATAGCACCGGCTCTGGGAAAAGAGGAAAGACGCATAATCTGGGCTTTTGCTGGCCACACATCAGCTGATCCATGCGCACTACTTTTTCGCCCAGAATGTCTCCGCCGAGCATAGGAAACTGACTGTAGTAGTGTCCCTAGGCACATTGCGAATCTTGTCTGCTACACACGTCCCAACCGCTTTTAAGGGAGCAGCCGAAGACCAAAGCCAACTAGTGTTTGTTATACACCCCACACCTAGGGAACACATTACCACCGGCAATGTCGTTACCGAGCAGTAACGTGACCCCCTTCACTGGTAAGTTAGGTACAACCCCTACGTCGAATTAACCAGACTTTAAGTCAGAGCTTATGTGAATTCTATGTATAGGTACTGAAGTGTCACCCATGTCTAGCCCCTTTAGGCGCACTCGGGAACCTGTATACGATCTGCCAGACCATGGCAGCACACTGGACAGAATGATGGAGTGCGAAGCTCCCGTATCCCTCAAGATACGAACGGGAACAGCTTTCGTTGCACTTTTAACTCCCTCCCTGAGCGTTACGGACCCAGGGAAAACGAATGGAGCGTAACTGCTTTTAAACGACGAGGGACGAGATGCTTTAGTGCATTGCTCCTGTACCGAGTGCTTCGAGGGCGGAGTTTTCACAACCAACCCTACTGGTTTGGAAGGCGGAGGAGAAACAGGTGGTGACCCCCGTTTATTCCTCAACTTAACACAGTTGGCTATCACATGCCCCCGTTTATGACAATAAAAGCACTCTCTTTTCTCACTTTTACTAGACGGAGGGCCATGGATATGAGGCGGTGATGACGCCACAACACACACAGGATGGGAAACAGAAAACATAGTTTTGTGAGTTAGGAAATACTCCTCTGCCAGAACAGCAGCCTGGGTCAATGTCGCCACCCTCTGTACATTTAAGTGATCAACTAATTTCTCAGGCAAGTGGTTTTTAAATTCCTCCAATAAGACAAGCTCTCTAACATCCTGCAGGGTGGTAGCTTTGCTGGCGACACACCAACGGTCAAACAGAGACTCTTTGTCTCTGGCAAATTCCACATAAGTACGACTGCAAGGTTTTTAATAGCCCCTGAAACGTTGCCTATAGGCCTCAGGGACTAACTCATAGGCCCGAAGTACTGTTGCCTTGACCACGTCATAATCTGAACTGTCTTCCAGGGAAAGTGCTGCCACCACTTCCTGGGCTTTTCCAGACAGTTTACACTGCAGAAGAAGGGACCACACCTCCTTAGGCCAATGCAACGCAGTAGGCACATGCTCAAAAGCAGCAAAGTAGTGGTCTACTTGCACCTCCCGAAAAGGTGGCACCAAAGCAATATTTTTGCTCGCTTCAAACTGAGCCAGCTGAAAAGAAGGTAAGGGTGACTTAGGAGCAGCGGCCTCTAACTCCATTTGCCGTATACGAGCCTCCTTGTCTGCCTCGATTTCCTTCAGCCTAATCTCAGCCTCTATCCTCTGACTTTGCAGTTCAAAATCATGCTGCCTTGTTTGCAGCTCAACCTGTCGGGCATGGTCATTATCCCGCTGTTCTGCCTCCAAACGGGCTAAGCGCAGCCGGAGCCGAGCGGCGTCAACAGAGCCACCGGAACCGGTAGGAGAGGAAGGATCGTATTTGGGGAGGGTAAGAGGTGCTCTAGTTACCTCACCCACATCATCTTCCGACCGGGCAGGTGAGGGGCTAGGAGGCAGCGCCTCACCTTCTACCTTGCTCCCTCCTGTGATGACCTTGCCCACATCCTCCTTTACCGTAAGTATACCCTTTTCTACTAAAGCACTTTTTAAAGTGCCAAACAACTCTGCGTTGAGAGCAGCCTTCCTTAACCTCTGTCTGGTAATGGTCCGCAACTGCCCACAGGTCCTTTTTGCGCAACCATACCAGCGACTACAAAGAAGGGGCCTCCACAAATGCGGCTACAGCAGACGCAGCCATCCTGCACCCAGATAACCCGAACACCAACACTACAAAACTACAGGTATGCGTCTAACACTAAACACGGCTAACAACACAAAACACGCAACGAACTAGTCCCTACTCACACCCTAACTCCACACCTCAATTACCAACCACAGAGGCGCCTGAGCAGCGAAGAGTGACATGGGGAGCAGTACGAACGTAACAGCTACTATATTAGCTAACTCCTGTGTTTGCTTTAGAAATCGAAAGACTCTTCCAAAACAAAGCAGACTCTTGGAACTTAGTTTTCAAAACGGTAAGGAAAATAGTTGCTTATATTTAATTCAGGTGTCTAGCTACAGTATCTAGCTTAATATTTTCAGCAGATGGCTAGCCAGCATGTAATAGTTCTGGTTATGTACTGTACTGCAAAGTAAGTGTATTAACTAGCTAAATGTGTACCTGAAATATATAGTAAAGCCTAACTTTTATAGTAGCTCACTTTATTTAATAAGAGAATGCAAGAAATGCAGTGCAAGACAAACACATGGTATGCCCTCACTCATACAATTATGAACTTTGCTTTACAGAGAATAATGAGAATAACAGGGATACAAAACAAAATTATGCTGAGAAAGGCTGCAATACTGAAAGCCCAAGAGAGGAGAGAGGTTAGTGTATATTATATTAAAAAACATGTTTTTCAGTCATGTATATTTGTTTATTATCCATAAGTGACCTTTCTGACAGGGCTGAGCTAGGCAGAAGCTATACTGTAATACATGACCCATGACATAATAGCCTACTGAAGTAAAAGTAAAATCTCCTTTTTACTTTGATAAAGGGCCTCTATTAACATTTCAATCAATTATTAGGCTAATTGATCATTATTATAACATCATATTTAATGTAAGGCACTAGCTATCCTTTACCTATATAAAAATATTTGTTAAGCAAAACGCCAATGCAATGCTCAGGAATTTATTGTTGACTTAGTGTTGGCTTGTAAGTGTTGTGTCATTTTGTATACAGTTCTATAAGTGGTCCTCTGTCTCTCTCTAAATAAATGAATGAAACATGTAAAGTAGGAAATTACACATTGAAAATGGGTACACTATTTGCAGTTACAATTTACCCCCATAAAAAAATGGGCTGGTGCACCATAAAACTCCTGGGCTGAAAATGTGTCCCACTCCGCCCCTGATGGAGTCAGATGGGGGATCTGAGGCTGAAATCGACGTGTCTGATGCGGAGTCTTTGTCTGATTCCGATCATGAGACACCCCCTCCAATGGCGGAGCCCCGTCACAAGAAAACAAGAAAGGAACCAACAGTCAACCCTTCTGTCACTGGGAGACAGGAGTCTGGGAGGGACGGCACCATTTGGGTAGAAATGTGTAACAACGGGAGCAACGACAGCGCACCAGGAAGGCAGTCTTCACAGAATGTCGTTACAGAAAGAGCAGGCCCAACAACTCACGCCAAGGCACGGAGTGGCAGTGCACACAACTGTTTTCTTTGTTTGTGTGACATGCAGATGCTTCAGGACAAGAGATTTCACTGTGGCTTGTGCGCACAAAAATGGAGCAAGCCCATGTGACATGTCTGTTGATGAACTCAAAGCATTCATTGCACTCTTGTATGTTCGTGTCGTGTATGGAGGGAAGAGCATGGATGTGGAGTCATATTGGTCTGATCGATATGGAGTTGAATTTTTCAGAGAGACAATGCAACGCAACCGCTTCAGAAAGATTATGCGATACCTGCGTTTTGATGGTAAGGATACAAGAAGCCAACGCTTGGAAACGGACAAGTTTGCTGCAGTCTCAGACACTTGGAAAAGTTTTGTGAAAAACTTGCTCATTGCTTGTTACCAGGACATAACATAACTATAATTGATGAGCAACTGTTCCCAACAAAAGCTCGGTGCCGTTTTACTCAGTACATGGCAAACAAACCAGACAAGTTTGGAATCAAATTTTGGTTCGCTGCTGATGTGGACACAAAGTATATGCTCAATGGTTATCCATACCTGGGGAAAGATGAAACCAGGCCAGCAGGTGAGCGACTGTCAGAGACTGTGGTTTTGAGACTCATTGAGCCTTTTACGGGCAAAGGCAGAGGTGTAACAACTGACAACTTCTTCCCATCACTTTCCTTGGCAGAGAAGTTGATGGAAAAGAACTAGCCTTTTGGGAACGATGAACAAACAGAAACATGAGCTGCCTCCCTGTGCGCAAAATAACACTCCAGCCGAGTTCTACTCCACAACAGTGATGGAGAGTGGGAAAGCCACACTCACAGTATACAGATGTAAGAAGAACAAGAGTGTCTGCCTTCTCAGCACACATCCAACTGTTGCCATCTGCGATGGACCCAAGATGTGCTGACTGGTTATGTGCTGACTATGGGCCAGAAGAGGGTTGATTACAAACAACCGTGTAATGCTGGCGGAATGGACAATACCCTTGCATATTTCATTCTGTAATTACTGCACATTCAACTGTACACTTCTTCTATATTGCTTCTAATATAATGTACAAATAAAATCCAATGAAAAATACTTTAAGTTTGTGTCATTCATTATTCGCAAATGTTTGTTTTTTCATATAATGATCGAATTATAAGCAGATTTACTCTCTATATTGTGTTTCCTTACCCTGGAAATCCAGAGTTCTCGCGAGAGCACAGTTTGAATTTTCTCAGCAAGTTACTCTGGCACCGAGTAATTCTGCTCATTAACTATGCCCTTGTAACCGAGCTGCACCAATCACATTGGTGTATCTGATATAGGCGTGCCAGAAGCGTGTTAAACAGATGACGACAGCGCTGCGACCTCGAAGTCATTAGTAAACATTGTAAGATCGCAATAACACCAGTTGTTTAAAACGGCTTTGGCCACTACAATGAACGTTTAATCTATAGAAGTTAGCTCCGCCATAGGTTCTTAGCGAAAAACCACTGGTGATAGGTCGTAGTTATATCCAATTGCGTACAGTGAAATTTTCAAATGCATACTTGGTGCCGCCCCTCGAGCAGGATTACTAGATCCCAGACCCATATCTCCTCCGGATTTGGGTCTGGATTTTTCCAGGCTAGTGTTTCCTGGCAGAAGCAGCAGATTCAGATTAAACATTTCCTGGTACTTCACGGAGTTCATGATGCAATCTTTAGGCTTTGCATTAAAATGTAGTATATGAAATGACTGGCTATCTTGTGGAAAAAAGACATGTCTTCAATCAAGCTTTAGTTTTTTCCACAACTGTACATATTTTAATATATATATTCACCTGAGAAGGGTTTGAATGGAAATAAACCGGTCTTTACATGTGCCGTTATGCAATGCGAAGCTTGCTTGAAACCGATTCATTTTAGCTTCAAGTCTGTTTATCTCGTCAGCGCAAAGTGTTTGAGGCAAGCAGATAATTGAATAATTATAAAAAACTGTACATAGAACAATTCTATAATCCACACTGCACCTGGCTGATATGTTTGCTATTGTTTTTGAACATAAAATATTACAAAAAAGATATATAATGGGTGTGCCGAACCATAATGCAGATCCCGAGGAAATTCTGTCATTTTGTGCCCATTTCTATTAATTCCATTATTTATTGACACAACACTCAAAATAATAATTAAAGCTATTATGCGAATGTAGGGTGGCAAGGGAGGCAGTGTCTCCTCAAAACAACTGGATGAGACAATAATCGACATTATACAAAAATAAGAACAATGCAAATATTGAAAAATGTGACATTACCAAGTGTAAAAAGCACTAGTTTTTGTAAAGTAACACTGTCTACTGCTCAAACGCAATAATCCTCTACAGAAGAGGACCAATTCATTGAGATGACTAGCGACTCCACAGGAATGCCCCAGACAGAACGCGGGTATAGCTGTTGAATACGGCAGGAGGAACACCCGGAACGAGCAGAAATCATGGCCAACGTTCATCTTCCTTGACAGCAGAAACTGGCATATAAAGAAAGTTTTGTCTTTAAAGTTCAAAACAATTGAATTTCTAGCGGAAAATGGATACTACAGATGTATTTAGATTTTTCGTGTATGGATGTACTTTCGTAATTGTTTAGGTTGCAAGACCGCCGCGAATGAGGCAGCTAAACAGGCAGCACGGTCAGTTCTTTCCAGTGTCAAGTCCGTAAATGTACATGGAATAAAACAAATGATCACTGTGTGAGATGCAATCGTTTTGTTTGCAGTTCTTGGTCTCACATGCTTTCACAGGCTGCCAAAGTTATGTGCTGACTGTGGGCCAGAGGAAGAGTTGATTATAAACAACTGTGTAATGCTGGCGCAATGGACCATGCAGAACAAAATAGACTTGAAAAGGAAAAAATACATGTCTTCGATTGAGCCTCGCTTTTTACAACAGCTGTTCATATTTAAATATATATATATATATATATATATTCACCAACACAGAAGAGTGCTTGAATAGAGATAAACCGGTCTTTACAGCGTGCGGTTATACAATGCGAAGCTTGCTTAAAAACCGATTAGTTTTAGCTTCAAGTCTATTTATCCCGTCAGCGCAAAGTGTTTGAGGCAAGCTGATAATTCAATAATTATAAAATCTGTACATAACAATTCTAAAATCCACAATGCACCGGCTGAAATGTTCGCTATTGTATTTGAATATAAAATATATCTAATGGGTGTGCCGAACCACAATGCAGATCCCGAAAAAATATTTGCTCTGAATATGTTAGTTGAACATCATAGTTATACATTCAAATTCTATAGAGCCTATAAAATTACGAAAATACAACAGCATAAATATGACATGTTGTAATTCAGGTTATTGTTTCCGAATAACATCCAACAATGGAACACATTTTAAAAAGAATAAAACAGCACTTTCTGATTGCGGCGTTAGTTGAAAATCGTTTTTACTTTCTACATCAACAAAATAAAACAGAAAGAAAAGTATTATCTCTGAATGAAGTAAATGTGGTGTATTTTCGTTCTGTAGACTAAATAATTGTCATTCTACAAACGCAAAAAATATATGAAATTAGGCTATACTACATCTTGTGCTGTATATATCCTTTGATATTATGTATATATATATATATATATATATATATGTTTTCTACTTTTATATATTACCATCAAAAACATCAAATTTCCATGTAATTATTATGTTTTGAGTTTTACTTAGGCCTGTAAAAACACAATCGAGGTGATGCTCTTGATCGCTGGATGCAGTGATGGCTTGGCTGGAGGCTGCAGACGAGAGAGCGGTATTTAATGAGGGTGATTCGTATGCTAATGACGCTGATGGGCGTCAGCAGTTGGCGGTTATAGGTAGTATGGAAGGCCTGGCGGTTCTAGTGTTAAAGCTAAGTGGATAGCTTGGTTAGGTAGCATGGCTAGGGTTAACTGTGTTGACATCATGTGGTGTTGAGTTTAACCTTTCTTTTATGAAAGGTTAAACTCAACACCACCTCAACACAATCCTAGGAAGCCTAGGATTGGTTTAGTTGTTGTTGTGTTAAAATTGGAATGAATGTGAAAGCAGGGGTCTGGATGGGAGTAGTGAGGGAGTAGGTTGGTAATCTGTGTGTGTGTGTGTGTGTGTGTGTGTGTGTGTGTGTGTGTGTGTGTGTGTGTGTGTGTGTGTGTGTG
>JACXGM010010435.1:0-26283 GCA_016801145.1 Umbra pygmaea | reverse complement strand
GGGGGGGGGGGGGGGGGGGGGTGAAATAGAATAGATAATCTGTTGTAATGCTAGTACATCAACCATCAAAACTATGGTAGACCTGGTCCTCTCTGCCCTTTCCGCTGCAACACAGTTGCAATTTTACAAAAGTGGAACCAAGTTATGAAAAAGCAGAGTTTAGAGCTGTCACCTTCACCTACTAGATGCCTGCCGATGCGGTGAGCCTGGTCTAGCGTCGGAGGCGACTGAAAAACAGACGGGACGATCTCCACAAAAACCCAGCTAGAATTTCAACTGGGTTGCTCCCCTCAGAACCTTCCAGCAAGCCGACCACTCTGAGATTGCAGCATCTTAAATGGGATTCAAAGTTATCAGTCTTCTCCCCCAGTCAACGGTTTTTGCATTCCAAATGGGTGACTGCCTGCTCCAGGCCTACAATTAGGTCACTGTAGTCAGATAGGTCATGCTAGAATCTTTCAAATCTGCGAGAATGCTTTTTTTTTCGGCAGCTGCACAATCTCCGTCAAGGGTTGCAGAGAGGGGGGCCAGAGCCACATCAATAGCTGTTTTCATGTGGACAGGGCTGGACAAGGCTGACACACAGTGATACATTAGGGTTACTGATGCCTCTAGAGAGTTCTAAGTTCACAGCTCTTTATGATTTACCTAATTAAGAGCTATACACACTAGCTATACACACTAGTGTTGGTCATTGTTCACTGTATACCTGTCATGCAGCCGCGGTCATTGGATCTTAATTGGGGACGCCGGGCTCACATTACGCTCGGGACCGGAGTGAATGGATCTTAATTGGGGATGCCGGGATCGCATTACGTTCTGGACCGGAGTGAATGGAACGGTGTGTAGCGCATTAAACCTATTATGTGTGTGCCGTCTTCGGTATTGCTATATACACTGACAGCCAGCTAAACTCTCCCCCAACATCAAGACTCTGAAGACAGTCTGTTCCACGTCCACAGGTTTAATGACGTTACAAGGAAAGTATGAAACTGTAACAAACAAAGACAGACTAATCAATTCTATTCTAACTTTTAACATACAATATAGCCTACGGAATGCTCAGAATGTAATTTCATCAATTCGTATATTTCCTTTCTACCATTACACAATACTGACTAGTAAACTGATAGCAATTGTGGTAGTGATTATGCTGTACAAAGATATTTTTACATGTAAACAACATAACGGTCATTTCTACAAGTGTAGCCTGTCCTATGACTTATAGTTACCTAGCAACTATGTAACGTTAGACATAGAGCTAACGTTAGCGATTATGGACATTTCTAAACTTAACACAAATTAACACTGACAAACTAATGATCTATTAACCTATGTAATTATTTTAAAACAGTGAATGGATACATACCAATGATGCTACTATAGGCATAAATGTAGACAAATGTAGCTGTAGTTGGCTTGCTACAGTACAAACATAAATCACTGAACCGTTAGTTTGTATCGTTCGTTTACTTCATAACTACAGCTCACGCGACAGTGGTTACTGGCTGAGAGTCTTAAAGTGACAGCAACATATATAGAGAACTCATTAAAACTTGAGTCAAACCAACATCTTACTTTTAACTGCTTATTTATAACAAAACAATGTGACATCCTTCCGTTTCCCCCAGTCCGGACAGTTATATGCTCTTCACCAGCTACCGAGTGTTACGGAGCCGGTGAAAACGAAAGGAGCATAACTAAGCGGGGTCCGTGACACACTAGAGAGTTTTCCCTGTATCGAGGGCTGCTTGCTCACCATTGCTACAGGTTTGGATCACGGAGGTGAAGAGGGAGGCAACTCCCGTTTACTCCTCAACTTCTCACATTTAGCGATTACATGCCCCCGTTTGTGGCAGTAAAAGCACTCTCTATCCTCTCTACCAGGACTACCAGGAACAGAGGGAGGAGCCTCAGAATCGCGACCAGAGCTAGCCACCTGTGGAGTATTAATCCTGGCCTCTTGAGTATATGGTTTGAACACGGTTTTGTGTGTTAATGTATACTCATCCGCCATTACTGCGGTCTGAGCTAATGGTGCTACTTTTTGTTCATTTAAATGAACGACAATTCCATCTGGCAGGTGATTTTTAAAGTCTTCTAACAAAACTAATTCTCTGATTGCAGCAAATGTATCCACCTTGCTAGCTGCACACCAGTGATCAAACAGGGACTCCTTATCCCTTGCAAAATCTACGAAGGTACGGGTAGCTGTTTTCTTATGAGTACAGAAGCGCTGTCTATACGCTTCCGGCACTAACTCAATTGCTCTCAGCACAGTAGCCCTGTTAATCTGCACTGCAACAACAGAGACCAAACCTATTTGGGCCAGTTTAGTGCCAGAGCTACCCTTTCAAAAGCGGAGAAATAGGAATCAACTTCTGATTCACGGAAAGGAGGTACAATAGCAATATTCCGCCCCACGTCAAACTGTCCCCCCTTCCCGGTTGTGGCAGAAGCTGCACTAGCGTCTAACTCCAGTTGCCTAATGCGAATTCTCGCCTCCTTATCCTTCTCTGCCTCAATTTCTTTTATTCTGATCTCGGTCTCTTGGTTGGTCTGCAGTCTCTGTACCTCCAAATCATGCGCTAACCTCCTCTGTTCCACCTGGTCCTTCAGGTCAGCCTCCAGACGGGCTACCCGCAGCCTGAGCCTAGCAGCTTCTAGTGACCCAGCCAACTCAGAAGGAGATGGCTCAAACTTGGTCAGGGTGAAAGGAGCCTGGGCTTCGTCCTCCACACCACCATCTGGCCGTGCGGGCGAGAGACCCGTCACCGCCTCTTCCCCTTTACCACCTCTTCCCCCTTCCCTGACTTCCTCAGCCACATCCCCTTCCTCCTCTACTACCTCTTCCTCATCTGTTGAGGTAAATACACCCAGCTCCAATAAATATTGCATAATGGTAACCACCATTTCCACCTTCAGTGTTTGCTTAGCCATTGCCAAGCCATAGTGCGCTGCGACAGCTGCCAACTCTGCCTTCTGCAGCCTTGCTAAACCTTCAAAGGAGGGATCCTCAATAAATTATGTCAGAGGTGACGACGACATAACTACCCGCTAGCCACACTACACTGTTTACAAAAACCAAAGAAGCCAAACAAGCAACTACGAACACTCTTAACAATAACGCAAACTACACCAAGACTAACTAGTCCCTACTCACACCCCCAACAACACACTCCAGTCACCAACCACTAAGGTGTCAGAGCAACGGGGCGTAACATCCCGGACGAGCCCCCATGTGTTACGCACTGCCTCCCGAGGAGGGGAGTGGGATGCTACACCTCATTTCCCAAACGGTCAGAGACAGGTGTATGGAGTCGTGGGTGCGAGCAAGGACACAAACACAAACAGGTACCGTTATACAAAGGGCTTTATTTGCCACGGTAAATATATATAAGTTGGTAAGTGAGGAGACTGTGGCTACCAAACCAAAGAACTAAACAAAAAGTCCCCCACCCCCTTACCTGTCCTATCTCCCACACAAAACTAACTAAACTGGCACACGGTCAAGGCGCCCTACCCAAACTTACAGCAGGTGGCCCATACCAGGTCTAACTAGTGTGCTTTAGACAAGGGAGTCCCCTACGGGCAATATGTATACTCCGGAGTAGCTCTAGGCTAATGTCTCCTCACTCCCTGTGAACAAAAGAACAAGAACAAGTGAAATGATTAAAACAATAAGGAGACAAAATGGACACCAATCCAAAACACTAAATATCAACACTAGACTAAACACACAATACTCTTTCACACTAATAGGCCTATCACACACTCTAACACCAAAACACAGCTCTCACTCTAACTAAAGCACAAAAACACAGATCTCAGCTCCAGTACAGAGGACTATAGTGCTGTGAGGCACTAACAAACCACAAAGTGGAGAACCACAATCAAACGATGGCAAACCAGCATAGGCCTACGCCAAAGAGCAAATACCAACCAGAGAGAGAGAGAGAAAAGAAACAAATGGCACATTATATTGGAAGGTAGGGCATGATGGGAATGATGTTGATTGCTGAAACCAGGTGTATGGGATAACGGAGGGGAGGAGTCAGTGAAAAATGATGAATGGAGGGACTGATGAGGGAATCTGCACCACCTGTAGGGAAACACACAAACAGAACAGAACAAACACACAGAACCACAGCACAGAAACACTAAAATAACACAAGGTAAACCCTTTTACGCTTTTACTAAACTGGGGGACGTAACAACCATGCATGCCAGTATCATTAAAGTTTGTGAACGGCAATATCTTGTCTTAAACTTTGGACCATTCTTTTGACATTCTTTTGAGCCATGTTTCAAAAAACATTCAAACGTGACAGTCATCAAACCCCTAGCCAGTTCAGGTGTTCCAGCTCAAGCACACCTGGTGCAACTAATGAAGCCCTTGATTTAGGACAACCACGGTTTTGAATATTTGTGCTGTTGTGAGGGATTCTATTCAGGGGGTTGAATCATTTTGAGACTAGAGAAGTCATTCTGAGTTGCATTTTCAGCTGGATTTGGGGCAATAACTTGATGTATTCATTGTGTTGATCTATTTCAATTGCTCTTGTTTGATTTGTTCATTGCAAACAGATGAAAGTCTGTAAACTTTGACAATTCACCTGATTTGCAATGGGGGTTAAATAATTTTAATTGCAACTGTATATCGTAACCCTAAACCTAACCTATCCCTTGATCCTAACCTATTCCCTAAACCTAACCAATTCCTTAAACCTAACCTATTCCCTATATCTAACCAAATTTGTTTTGTGTATACATACAACAAAAATGTACAGTACAGGATATATTAAACCCCCCTCACCTTAACATCCCAACCACCTTCCTGCCATCCAAACAATTTGACAAGGTTCCCCCTCTGTGACGAAGCATTGCGTATGTGGTGACGTGCCAATGACACAATGCCCCTTCTGGCACTATATGGTACATACTAACAAAATCCTTAACAATGCTTTGACTTGTCTTGACTCATCAGCACTCACACATGTACTCAATACCTTCATTAGTAAGAGTATACACCGATCATCCATAACATTATGACCACCTGCATAATTTTCTGTAGGTTCCCTTTTTGCCTCCAAAACAGCAGCCCCATGCAACAAAAAAATGCACTGTGTTCTGACACCTTTCTATCAGAACCAGGATTAACATTTTCAGCTATTTGAGCTACACTACTGTAGCTCATCTGTCATCCTTACCTTTGCCCATTTTTTCTGCTTCTTCATGTTGCCTTCAAAGTTGTTGCGTTAGAAGCAAGAAAAATGGACAAGCGTAAGTATTTGAGCGAATTTGAAAAGAGCCAAATTGTGATGTCTAGACAACTGGGTCAGAACATCTCCAAAACTGCAGCTCTTATGGGGTGTTCCCAGTCTGCAGTGGTCAGTACCTATCAAAAGTGGTCCAAGGAAGGAAAGGCAGTGAACCGGCGACAGGGTCATGGGCGGCCAAGGCTCATTGATGCACGTGGGGAGTGAAGGCTGGCCTGTGTGTTTTGATCCAACAGACAAGCTACTGTAGCTCAAATTGCTGAAAAGGTTAATGCTAGTTCTGATAGAAAAGTGTCAAAACACAAGGCTTCGCAATTTGTTACATATGGAGCTGCTGTTTTGGCGGCAAAATGGGGACCTACACAATATGAGGTAGATGGTTATAATGTTGTGGCTGATCAGTTTATACAGTGGGGAGAACAAGTATTTGATACACGGTCGATTTTGCAGGTTTTTCTACTTACAAACCATGTAGAGGTCTGTAATTATCATCATAGGTACATTTCAAATGTGAGAGACGGAATACAATGTGAATTTCTGGATTTTTGTTTTGGATTCCGTCTCTCACAGTTGATGTGTACCTTTGATAAAAATTACAGACCTCTACATGCTTTGTACGTAGGAAAACCTGCAAAATCGCAGTGTATCAAATACTTGTTCTCCCCACTGTAGCTTGCTCTGTTTCCCCTTTGTTATTGTTTTACATGCCCGTCAGTATCGTTGCGACTAAACTTATCTTATTTGTGTGCAATTACACCCTTTGGTTTGTATTGGATCTTTTTATTCTTATTAAAATACTGTAAAATTTTTCACTTGGTTCCCAACTAATTTCCTTACTACGTGACACCAGTCCCCTGCCATCCCTGCCTCTGTAAAAGTATCCCAGCGGGGAATACTGTCCCATAGGCTGAGTACACTCTTAAAAATAAAGGTGCCAGGAAGAACCAAAAAGGGGATTTCACAGCGATGCCATAGAATAACCTTTTTCGGTTCCCCAAAGAACCTTTCACTGAAAGGTTCCTTGAAGAACCAATTTTTTCTTAGTGCCATTAAGAAATGTGAAAATAATGCATAACTGCCCAAAATTAACATGTTGCCTTTTATGTTACTAATAAAAGTTTAAATATATTTTGCAGTCTAATTAACATAGGAAGCACAAATCTATTTATAGTGGTCAGTGCAAAGATTGTGGCATGCCACCACAAATAAATCAATGTTTGGGAAACACAAATTTACTCCAAAAATGTAAGGTCACATGAGATTGATCGGGAAGAACCATTTTATAATCTAAAGTAACTTTTGGCGCTACAAAGAACCTTTTGTGCAATGGAAAGGTTCTTTACATGTTAAAGGTTCTTCAAGGAACCATATACTCCAACAAAGAAACTTTGAAGAACCTTTATTTTTAAGAGTGTATAGGACTCTAGTTGCAAATATGGGATATTTGTGTTCCTATATTTGTACTATTTTAATGCCAGTGCTATGCATTGTTGTTTTATGTTCTTAGTATGTACTGTCCCTTTAAGTTCTGTGTGACACCTCTCCCCTGGTTGGCCAGTGTTAGGATAGGCATTAGGCAGGTTAGGCTGGTATGTATAGATCTGATTGATGATTTCGTTCAGCCGTGTTAGATTAGTTATTTAGCTGTTTCATTATAAACACTGGCCAAGCAAGAGGGAGGTGTCAGCCATTGATTATCTGTTACGTGTTTATTCCTGCTACGTGTATGCTGTTTGTGTGTTCTCTTGGACTTGATGTTTATGGACTCTCTACTTCTTGCCCTCGCCAAGTATTGCATTGAGTGTATGCGTATTACCAGGTACATTACTAGTCGCGTTCTGTGCCGCGAGTAAGAGCACAGTATAGTTGTCTTTTGAAGTGCAATCTCTGTATATGTCTATGTCCGTGTATCAAGCCTGGTACCACGTTATACATTTAATTAAAACAACAAAAATGTCTTCCTGCTTTGGTCTCCCTCCTTTTAACCACCCACAACACATCTAAAGTGTAACAGCCTTGCCTCAACCTCATCCTCATCCACCCAGCCAACCTTTTACCCCGATACCCACCACCGAGCCCAATCAACTTCCTTCAAACAACCTGCTCAAATCAACCCCCCCCAACCCACCCACCCACCCACTGACTGCTAACCCAACACCCTCGACCAACAAACAACCCCCCTCAGAATACAGATAAACAGAGTGAAGCAACCAAGAGTGGAAACATTAATTAACAAAAAACTAAACAATAATTAAGAATAAAATACCACACAAATACCATATTATATCAAGAATAGAGAAAATAAATGTTATTGGACTAAAGAACACCATGTAGAAACCAATTATTTCAATGGAACCCTCTGCAGGCCAAGGTTACAAGCACAAAAGGTTGCATTTCACAAAGAAATTATTTGTTGAAACTCAATAGAGAATACTTCATTTTAGTCACGAAAAACATTACATTCCTGAGCTATTGAGAAGTAAAAGGGTGCACTGGAAGATTTCCACTGGAAAATAAAAATAAAGATGTACAAGCAACAAAATCAGCATGTTTTGGGTCCAATGAGGGGTCTTCCAGGAATACCAAACACAGCTATCAGGGGTATGGCTGCAGGTTGACTTTAAGCATCTCAGATAAAAATAACTTAAAATAAAAACTCTAAAACTAAGCTCAATAAAGGATTCCTGTAAACCTAACCTTTTAGATGATAGTAGCCTGTTTTACATTTTAGGGACAAGCTACCGTATAAGAAATTGTAGGAGAAATTGTCAGATTCACATACATTGTCGTTGGATTGTTGAGTGGTGAACTTGCAGTTAAAGGACAACTCCGGCGCAAAATGACCCTAGGGGTTAATAACACATTGGTACAGATGGGTCGACCGTTCTCTGGGATATGTTTTCATGCTAATCGAATGTGCCCAGTTTTAGTGCGAACTGATAATTACCTTATAATGCTAGTTGTGAGGGCATGGATGAAGTAAAAATACGTCTCTATTTTATATCACTAACAAGGCTCAAAATAGCACCACACTTCCATGGTAAAATAATGAAAGTCCCTACATGCAAACTGAAGCATTGAGAACATTGTAAGTGTACAGACAGTATATTATCAATATAGTTCAAAAGACAGTACTGTTTGGGTATACAGCCAGACGCCATCTTTGGAAAATAGACTCGATCAGTCCCTCATTATGCTACCGTGGAAGTGTGGTGCTATTTTGAGCCTTGTTAGTGGTATAAAACGACAATACATATTTACTTTATCCATGCCCACACATCTAGTGTTATAAGGTAATTATCAGTTCACACTAAAACTGGGCACATTCGATTAGCAAGAAAACATATCCCAGAGAACGGTCGACTCGGTACCAATGTGTTATTAAGGTTAATTTTGCGCCGGAATTGTCCTTTAACATTGCATTGCACCATGTACAAGGAGTAAACAAAATTTTATGTGAACTCAAACTTGACACATGTGTACTTGCACATACCTGATATTCTATTCTGATGGACAGCCAGTGCTCCTGTGCTCCACTGTCAGCCCGTCTCCACAGACCTCTGGCTGTTAAACAAAGAGAGCTGTTTGACTCTTACGCTGTAGCCTCCAGCACTGTGATTTCTCTTCCCCACTAAGGTGATGGATAAGGGGCCCTTAAAGTAATTCTCCATCCCTGTCCATGTTCACGTCTGCCAGGTGGAAGTAGCTCTTGGGTATGCCTGCTGTGAAGCTCCGACACCGCATGGCTCACTGTGATTCGAAGCTTCATCTTCGGGCACTTCAAGCAGCTGAGGCCCAGTGGAAAGCATTACGTGTTCACAGCTACACTACCAACGAAAATCCAACGGGGTACCCTCAGGGCTCGATGAAATCCCCACAAAATAATACACACAATAACATCTGGTTAGGATGAATTAGTTGCATGTTGCTATGTTGTTTTGGGTTAAAGTGTATGGTTTTAAGGCTTTTTTAAGTGCAATGTCCAGTTTTAAATGGTATTTTTGGGAATGTTGAAGTGCGTGTGGGGATGCATTATACAGCTACGTTTTCAGCAGACATTGAGGCTGGGGATCTATTACACTAACAAGGTGTAACATGGCAGCTGAGAAGAACATTCTAGTCACTGCCACGCAAGCATTGCCCATCTGTAACAGGGTAAAAATAGACACAGGCCATCTAGCTGGTGTCACTAGTAAAGTGTCTATCTCCCAGGGAGTCCAACAACACAAGTTCACTGGGCATTAAGTTAGTGTACATTAGTACATATACATTAGTGATGCTTTGCAGACTTCTCACAACGCGTTGTGGTTTGAAGTCCGACTCTAGAGTAATAGATGAAACTAGAACTTTGTGTGGGAAACGTGTGTCACCTTCATTCCTCAGTGAGAGGTAATGTTGGTCTACTGAATTATCATAGAAAACATCACCTGTTCATAATGGATGTGCCTCTGATTGGCATATTTTCGGGTAGAGTAGAGCAGAATAAGAAGGGGACTGGAAGATGGTGTGTGTGGTTGTGTGATGTGTGCATTTGTGTGTGTACAGCATGTGTGTGTACAACATTTGTGTGTATGCGCGTGTGGGTTTGGGTGACAACAAACCTACACTCTGTTCCCTTTGGCTGGTTACTGCAGGACTGCACCTATCCTCCTTAAAATCCACATTGCGTTGTGATTTAATCAGGATGTTAATGCATGAAAAAAGTGTGTTTGGAATCTTCCTACCTGTACCATAGAAGCATTCTGGGTAATGGGGTTGTGGGTAATAGAGCTGCCATTGGGGCTCTGACAGAGAGGAGGGGCGTGGAATACTGATCTCCCACTACTTCTCCCGCACACCCTCCCTTGCTTCTCTGTCTTCTCTCTCTTAATTAATTCAATCCAATTTAAATTAAATTCAAAAAGCTTTATTGGCGTGGAAAGCGCTACCGCTCACACTGTTTCTCCCTCTCTCACTTTAACTCCCTCCTTTTTCGGTTTCTCTCTCGCTCTTTCTACCTCTCTCATTCTCCTTCCTTATCTCCATGTCTGCCTCTTCCCCACCCTGTAACTCACCCTCTATCTAGTCTGAAGCAGACACATGTTACGTGTTGGAACTGAATGAGCAATGCCATCTCCACTGCGGACAACGAGTCAGCATCCTACCCACTACACAAAACTTTGCTTCTGTCTGCTAGACAAAGACACTGTTGTCACCAGTAGCAGGATACAGGATATATTCAGTATTGGCGGGTGTCTTTCATTATAGAGAAGCAATGCAGGTGTTCATTATACCTGAATGTCTGTGATTGCCATCGGCTCATTGGAATGAACCCTGCTGTTAAAGCCACTGGGTTGCGGCAGCTCGAACAATACCTTCTATCTTCAATAATTTCCTGTATCTTATTACCGACGTGTCAGAACAATAGAGTCTGCATGAGAGATAATTGTATGGTACGTGCGCTACACTTCCACATTGCTCATACCTGTACATTTTAATATCCAGACTTAACGGGAAGAATTGTATGACAATATTCGTTCTGAATGCCAAAGTGGGCATCTTGTGGTGGAGAAGGATGGGGGAGAATTTAATAAGTGACAGGTCAGTTTAGCGTTATTCTCTGGATGGCAGACCGTCAATGTTATGACTTGCCACTAGATGACAGCATAGCTCCAACGGATAAAGAACCTTGACACTGTAACAAGTTGGCCTCATACTGGTCCTGTGAACAAAATCACACAAGAGAGTGTGAGGAAGGAATGTATTAGTCTTTCTATCGGCAGGACTTAAGAAAGTCTAGTTTGGGGTAAGCTATTCTTCTTGGAAAGCTAAGCTGTCGTCCACTGATGATAACATGTGGTATCTAGTTCATTCTAAGTGCTCCTTCTCTTTCTCATTCCCCCTTCTGTTTTATCTCCCTGTCCAGTAAATCATGTGTTGTAGAAGCTACATCTAAATCTGTGTCCCCCACTTAGGCACAACAATATGCACACAACGCAAGTAGAATCAATGTGTCAATGTGTAGAGTGGTCCCAACCAATCTCTCTCCTAATGGTTGATCTTTCTGCAAGAGAGACTGTTTAGCTTCCCTAATTAGAGCGCAAATGTTAAGCACTCACCCCAGGGACCCAGAGTGGACTTAACAAACAGGCGTCTCATTAAAAACAGTGGCTGGCTTTTAATTGTGTGCGGGGCAGCCTTAACCTCCCCCTTATCCCTCGCTTGCCCGGAACTGGGAGGTCGGGAGTGGGGGTCGGACAGAGGTGAGGTAGTGAGGAGGCCGAGAGAGGAGGGGTTTTGACTCACGGAAAAGGGGCTGAACTTGCAGGAGTTTGTCAGGGACGTGGTGGAGATTGAAGATGAATTGACTCCTCCACTGGGCTTCACCGTTGTTACTGCTCCCATGTCACCCAGCCATGGTGGCATCACAGTCAAATGTAGTATACAATTATTCCCATTGATTTGGACAATTAGTGCTCCCACGTTGCACACTGTGGTGCTGTCAGTTGATGATGCCAGGCATACTTAGTCGCTGAGAGCTGGGAGTGTAGCCCTCAATAATGGAGGAGTATGTGTGTGTGTGTGTGTGTGTGTGTGTGTGTGTGTGTGCGTGCGTGCGTGCATGTGTGTGTGTATGTTTGTGTGTGTGTGTGTGTGTGTATGTGTGTGTGTGTGTGTATGTTTGTGTGTGTGTGTCTGTATGTGTGTGTGCGTGCCTGTTTGTGTGGTGTTCACTGAGGTGGAGGACAACATCTTGGGCCCAGAGAGCTGATAATGCTGATGACTTGATTGAGAGGCACCACACGTCTCCGACCAGACCTCCCAGGAAGGCATTCACAGTGTTTCTGGAGCCTCTCCTACTGCAGCCTAACAATCAGCGAAGCGCTACTGTCTCTGGAAACCCCAGGAGGGCCTTGGGAACCTGCTGGGATCGGCTGATCGCCTGCAATCAAATTAACCTACTTCGGGGGCAATTGTAACTTTTTTTGGTGGGAGTTCAGACTGTTTGAGAGTCAGCCAACATAAGTGTCTAGTGAGAGGCAACATGCATCTGGCGTATCTGTCTGTCCTTTCCTTTTGTCTCTCTGTCTTGGTGCTGTGCATGTGGGTGTACATATGAGTATGCACGGTTGTCTGTGTGTGTGGGCACACGTGCGTCTGTGTATTGTGAGCGTGTTGCGACACTTGGACGAGCGGTCTGCCCTTTTGCACCCCGTCTTCCTTTCCACCGAGAACCTCAGTGCGACGGACAGTGTCGCGCCGCTCTCTCTTTCTCTCTCTCCCGGCCGCCCGCCCGCCCTCGATCACAACTCTTAAATCTTTAGAAGTGCAGATGGGATTTGACACTGGTTATTTCTCATCATGGCGCAGCAGTTTTATGTGTCACAAGCGCTCAATACACATTTGATAGAAGTGCATGGAGCCATTATGAATCCTAACACCTCTGTAGAGGCGAGCCGCCAGCTATCTGGGGAACTGCCAATACTGTCATATTTTATATGCAACCTCCTCTGAAAGGCCGGGGCCACAGCTTTCCCCATTGTGTGTGTGCATCTGGCTTGAAGTGTAAGGTAAAGACGAAACAGAACGAGCTTGACCCCAGTCGTATCATGCTGTGGTATTCTTCACCAACTGAACTAAAAACATCTAGACTGCAAGTTGAAAATCCCTAAAACAAAATACCAAGAGAGAAATAGAAAACCTCTACTCAGGTAGAGTAATAGAAATATTATTATTACATAATTAAGTTTTAAATATCCAATAAATTTTGTTCCACTTCATGATTGTGTCCCACTTGTTGTTGCTTCTTCACGAAAAATTACAGTTTTATATCTTTATGTTTGAAGCCTGAAATGTGGCAGAAGGTCGAAAAGTTCAAGGGGGCCGGATACTTTCGCAAGGCACTGTATATAACATGGAAATACAACCCCAATTCCAAAAAAGTTAGGACAGTATGGAAAATGCAAAAAAACAAATAAAAAGAGTAATTTGAAAATTATATTCAACCTCTATTGAACACACATTATTAACACGTTAGTTTTTGTTTTACTTTGTGGATTTAATACATTTTTGACAATTTACACTCATTTCATATCTGATGACTGCAACACACCAAAAGAGTTGTGACAGTCAACTGTTTACCACAGTGTAACCACCTTTTCTTTTAATAACACTTAAGCATTTGGGCACTAAAGACTCCAGTTGGTTCAGTTTAGCAAGCAGAATTTTCCCCCATTTATCCATTATAAATGTCTGCGCAACTGTACAGGGCATTTTTTAGCTTATTTTGTGCTTCGTAGTTGTCCACACATTCTCAGAGACAGGTCAGTACTGCAGGCAGGCCAAGCTAGCACCAGCACTCTGTTTACGAAACCATGCGCTTGTAATCCAGGCAGAATGTGGTTTGGCATTGTCCTGCTGGTAAATGCAGGGAGGTCCCTGGAAAAGACGACGTCCTCAGGGCAGCATATGTTGCTACAAAATGTGTAAAATGTGTACATATCTTTCTGCATTCTCCATGCCATGGGCACTGACACACCTCCATACCATAACAGACGCTGACGTCTGAGGGATCAGAGTTCACGTGCCTTCAGAAGCATTTTTTTGGCTTTGCCCTTTTTACTGGATTCCTTGACTCTTTTAATGATATTGTGTATGGTACTCTAGAAGGTGAAATACAAAACGTAGTACATTTACAAACCACTCCTCTATTTTCCTTACTGTCCCCACTTATTTGTAATTGGGGTTGTATATATTCTGGACAGATCTGACAAATATCAACATATACTAGTGACAGTGAAAAAAAGTGTGGAGGTAGAAAATGAACTGACACACCAAGTATATCTGTGAAAACATTATAGGGGGTGTTAGGATGTGGGCATGCATGGCTGCCACTGGAACTGGCTAACTTGTGTTCTTTTATTATTATGAACAGAAACAACGACGACATGCCTCAAACCTGGAAGGCCCTCCACCTTGCAGCAGGACAATGACCAAAGCTACCCAATGAAATGGGAAAAAGCACTGTCTCAATCAGCCAAAAGGACTTCTGTTGAGCATGTTTTTGCTTGCTAAAGACAGGATTGAAGGCGAAAATGCACTGAAACAAACAGGAACTGAAGATGGCTGCAGTACTGGAGCATCACCAGGGAAGATACCCAACATCTGTCTGTCTAAGCACGAAATGGAAACGATTTGCAATTTAACACTAAATGTTGCAACTTGAATTAAAATGATGTACATTTGTCCAATTCATTTCGTTCCCCTTATGCAATAATTCCAATACAGTTGAAATTGGGGTTAAAATACCATAAATTTCAGGCTAATGGCCTTCATATTTATCATTGTTTAATTTCAAATTCAATGTGCTTAGCTAAGTATGAAACCAAAACATGAAAATGTGTGTCACTCTCCAAATACTTGTGGAATGCATTGGATTCCTTTCAATTTCCAAACACATTACCACATCAGACAGGATACATTTTTTAAGAATTTAGTAGACTTCATTAGCACCAATTAATTCAAGGTGTAGATAAATCAATCATATGAGCATTGATTTTCTTCCTATTAGAAATACATTTATGGCTGGATTGGTAATATTGTGAATATTTACCATATAGCTGTTAATCATATGGAGACAACATCCATCATTTATTTTCTGGATGAAAATGTTCAACTTGTCATTCTAGCTACCTTCCAAGGAATGCTCCTTTGGTAAACATCTCCAATCTCTATATTTAAAAGAAATGATTGATCTTAGCCCACGAAACCTCTCTGGACTGAAGCTGTAATTACTGAGACAAATATAAATACCACTTCACATTTCAACAAGCAAAGTATTTACACATCTAAGTGCCCCAGTAAAACACAATGAACAAACTCTTCACCTTCAAAGTTCTGAACATTTAATTGACCAGATAATTACATTTATACGATTCACTGATGAAAAAAATCATTTTGAGTTTTGAAGAATTCGAACAGACGATACCTACAACATGGACTTTATGTATTAAGTAGAGTGTATTTCCATAACCTCAAGGTTAATCACACATTGGACGGACGTGTCTGGTGAGTCAAACTTGTACTTCATAGAATTGCAAGGAATTTAAGGGTCAATCTGCAGTTCCAGCAATATTAGGTGCCTGCACCCAAGTCTGTATATGATCATCTATAAACGCACCCATTCACGGACACGACTACATGTGGTACATTGAAGTGTGTTCAATTCCCATTAGGGCCACGTCTTGTGTTTTCACCCGTGGTGGTTGACTAATGACTGGCGGACTCGGCGGTGGCGCTGGCCGCGGTGAGGGATCTGTCATGCTTTAGGACGGTGATTGGCCGACCCTGGTTAAATCAGCCTGAATAGAGGCCTCATGCTTTTTGCTCAAAGGCCGCTATTGATCTGAGTGTGGCTGTGAACCAGGAGAGACACGTGTGGAGAATTGTAAGAGGAAGGAGTGTGTGGCTCCAGGTCCTTAAAGATGCTCTCCCACACGTTCAGGACCTTCGGCCTGGCTTCCTCATCGTGCGGTCTGGGCTAAATGTGGTTGACCTCCAGGGTGAGATCCTTCTCATCTTCTCATCTCTAACCACTCTACTGGATGCTTTGTTATATAGCTTAAAGCTAACAACAGGTACTCAAAGGATTTCAGGCACTGTGATAGCAGGACATATCTGGTCAATCATGCTAGACAAAGGCAATGGAGTGAATAACCAGTGTGTTATCAGGTTTTAGTGAATAGTGTTTGAATGTGTACAAATCAGACTTGGGTGGACTATTGTTAATCAGAGTGCGGATCAGGCCGCATTTTTCTGTCCGAGCCCGGCCCGTGTCCGACAGAGCAGTAACCGAACCCGACCAGAGACCAATAAGCGTTAAGTTATTTATGTTCGTGCCCGACCATAGCCCGACACGGTTAAAATCTCTATTTTTTCTTATAATAATGAATCACACATAGGCCTACATTTGTTTGTTTGGAAATCCCGCTTTTACTAAGCAACTTAACACAAGCGCACACAAGAGGCCCAATCATATAGCCAATTGAAATTATTAACATAGGCATAAAAAAAAATATCCACACAAGTGTTTTCTTAATGAAATTCAAATCAACAGGAGTGTCCCGAGTGAAGTAACATTAACATAACAAAATGCAGCTTGTTCAAATGAAAATCACTCTTTCCATTTTCCGCTAAAACTGTATAGGCTACTAAACTGCAATATGGGATCTATTTACTACATAATCCATCCATCAAAATTAGATAATCTATCAGATAGTAAAATAATTAGAACTAGGCTACTCTTCATTAGATAAAGATATATTTTCGATTTTTCCCCATTGCCTATGAAAGTTTGTCTGTTCTCTGAATGACTACATGTATCTCTATGTGGAATTCTTCATCTAAATAAGGGGAAATTAGTGATATTGATATGATATTCCATTTTAACGCTGAACTCAAAACATCTACAGCACAACAGATTACAGTAGCCAGTTTATGATGGCGTGACTCACCCGGAATTATGCCTCCATGGATGCCTTTGCTTTTAGGCTTGGGCGACTAAAAAGTGACTGTTGACCAGTTAATTAAGATTTCAGTTCTTTCACCTTTGTTCTTCTAAGCTTGCTTCTTGCAGGGAAATCGTTGTTATAATTTTATTAAGTGTCCGAAAATGTTTGTCAACATTTCCTGTCTTTGGAAAAGCAATTAGCCTACTTGTTTGGCAGATCAGACAAATGCATTAAGAAAAGGACATAGCATGGAAATGGTAAGTTTGAGGCTTTTTGCTTGGTACCGCACTCATTTTCAAATGGTTAAAATTTATTTTACATTTGTATTTTGCAAATTAATGTCATATGTGCTACCGAATACGGAGATATGCGCCAAGATTCAAAATTTTGCGCTCTGTCAGCCGAGTCCAAAGCTCTTGGAAATCGCGAGGCAGACTAAACGTTAGTTGTAATGGCAACTGAATAAACAAAAATCTTGCCTAGTCAAAATCTATTCGTTAAGTGCAAGTCAGAAAAAAACTAAATGGAGAAATAATGACGTTGTTATATTTATTTCTATAAATAAATGTAACAAAAGCATTTATATAAAAATGTGCGATCTACCAGCATTGTCTTTGCGATCGACTGGTAGATCGCGATTGACTTATTGGGCACCCTTGTTCGAGCCCGATCAGAACCCAAACATCATTTCTAAGTATCTGTCCAAATCCCGTCGGTCTCAGATCGGATATCCATTCTCTATTATGAATTTGTAAAAGACAATTGTCGGGGTGTGCCACGCAGCAGGCACACTGATCCAGTGATCTTGCTCCAAGGTGAATCATGCACACCTTGAGTAACATAAATATTTCAAAATACAAAGTCAAACTCAGTATGGTATAAACTGTGAACAACCCCTCTTAGACTACACAAAACACAACTCCACACACTGACCCATGTCAGTCTCCTTCCGTTTGATTATTGTAGGCGGATATCCTTTTTCTTTGACCTTTCCAAACCTTCTCTACTACAGGGTCTGCAGATGTTTTTTTGGACTCAGAAACGCAGGTTTGTCTGCTCTCCGTGCTCAGACTACCCCTTCTGTAATGATGACTAACCCAAAGACAACCCGGCTGGGTGGTAAGTGTTCGTCAGCATGGGTCTGTAACCCCTCATCCAGCCGAATTCATAACATTCTTTCTGTGGCTGATGACCTAAGCTTTACCTCCTTTAATGTTGTGCGACTGCAGCACTAGGGAAGGCTATTGTTCTTGGAGATCAAGCATCATGGCAGTGAATCAATTGTGGACTGAAAAAAAAACAAGTATATCGTTTGGACATTATTGTCTAAGATGTGGTAAAAAAAAACATATTTTATTCCATAAACTACATTTCTCTCAAATAACACTAGTGTCATTCAGAACATTTATTTGCAGAAAATGACAACTTGTCAAATTAACAAAAAAGTTGCAGTGTTGTCAGACCTAGAATAATTTAAAGAAAAAATGTTCATATTCATTTTTAAACAACACAATGTTAAAGAATTAACTTAGGGAGAGTTCAGAAATCAATATTTGTTAGATGTCACCATGTCCCCTGTGTCCCTTGTGTATTATGTTTAGTTTTTCAGTATTATGGTTTCTTTGTGTATGGTGTTTGTATATTGTGTTTCATTCATAGTTCCCCAGTGTTTCCCAATCTTGTGTTTATTTGTGCCCTCTTGTGGTTTCTTGTTGTATGTGCAGTTGTATACTGGTCAGCCCATCTATTCCATGTATGTCTAGGGTCTCGTTATTGTCTAAAGCTGTTGTCTATTATCACTTGTCCCATCAGTATATATACACCTGTGTTTGTAGTGTTCAGTATCGGTCATTGATTCTTGTCTATGGATGTTGTTTGTGGTCCTGTCTCAGGGTTTTCAAGGTCTGTGTCTCCAGGTTGGTTCGAGTTAGTGATGGTCAAAACAAGGCATTTGAAACAATTGAAACAATTAAAACATTTGAATAGTAGAAAGAAGGAAATCCAAGGCACTCTTCTTAAAATTATAAAAAGCCTTTAATATTGCTAGCTATATCATAATAGAAAATTTAATTATAAAAAGCCTGAAGAAGGTTGTTTGTGCCGCTACGTGTGGGTAGCTTCTTCCCATGTCTTTTAAATTTTCTGTTATGATAGGGCTTCTCTTAGGCCCGAAAACAAAAGGCAGCCAAAAAACACTTTTAGTAATATATGCAGGCCAGGTAGCAGCAAGCACAAGTCACAACAAACAATAACAGAAAACTTAAATGGGGAATATTTATACAGACGGTAATGACACAAAAAGAAACAGGTGGGCAGCTTTTCCAGGGCTGTATACATATATTCTAAAGTGTTACCAAAAATAAGAGTGAGGAGTTTGTACAGTATAATAATAATTGAGAAACTCCACTGGAATGAAAATCGAATGCTATGGAATTTTTTTTACCAAAGTACCAAACCACTTTACTGAGAAAGATAAAGGATATGGTCACACATTTGTCAATGTGGCCTATTGTACTTTTTCAGTGCTTGTAGTCATTTCCTAGACATTACCGACATTTAGACACTTTCCCTCTACATTCTTTCAAAATGTTTTTCAATGCATAATCACAGTGGATTTAGTTTATGCATAGGCTAAAGATCAACTACAAGCACAGAAGGAATGACAATAAGGCCACAGGTTAAAATGGATGACTTTCCCCTTTAATATTAGTTTGGTGAAGTACTTCAGTAAAATAGATTCGGCTTTAATATCCCCTACACGTACCATGATATTACACTCATGCATAACCAATAAAAGAGAAGTAGCCAACAGTGATATGTGTAGCAGCTAATCTGCGTAACTCCTGACACATTTCAACGCATCAGTATTGCATACACCGCACTTGTTGCCCGGGGGCTGATCTGCACATCTGCATCATTTCCATGTGTGAAGATGCGGCGAGTGGCAAAGCATGCCCTGGGGACACCTGCAAGGCCATGGACGCTGCGCTGCTAACGGACACCCTGCATACTGATCCGAGACCCCACGGTGGCTTTGCTGTGCCCAATTGCAACCCGTTTAGAACAGGGAGATATAATGGGAATGCATTAGCAGCGTGTGCCAGTCAGTTCATGCAATCACGCCAACTCTTTATCACTCATTGTCATGCCAAACAGAGGTTGGCATTGACAGAAATGGAATTAGCAAAGGCACAAAGGCATATGGGACTAGTCACTAATTAGGGCTCTGGAGTTTTTCCTGGGCGTCATGTCAAAAGCACATGCATCTTGTTCAAGAAGCTGTCTCACAGGATATAGGTCAAATGACAGGTGAACTGACAGGCCACCTATATAGTTTGTGTGCTAAAATGGAAAACACATACATTTTATTGCAGTACTTTATGATACGACCACATTACAGTATATTACCATAATCTCAGGGCACTGCTGGAGTTGAATCACAAACATGTTATTACTTCTACTGTCAAACAGACATCTTCATTCAGTATATCCTTGATATGAAATGTAATGAAGATTTCTTTGCAGGGTTCGAAATTACTTAGGACTCTTGTGGGGGTCCCTTAATATGTCTAAAACAGCTATGTTATCATCAGCGCAATTATTTACCCTTGAATAAAGTTGATCTTTCTTTTTCCTCTTCCTCTCTACATGATGGACAGTTATAGGTTCAGGAAAATAATATTAGCTTCCTAGCTAGATTACCAAGCTCTCATGTACACACTCATCCATGCTCAAATCAAATGAACTTTAATCAACTCACAGACTTGAAGACTCGTCCTCACTGACCGGGCAAGCAAGTTGTGAAAGCTAGTTGTAATTTACTAGTCTAGCTGCTAGGTCTGCTGTAGTGATTAGCATTCTGAATCACTAAAGCGTCATTCAGTTCACTTTTTAAAAGATTCTGATCTTTTGAATCACTGCATAATTTAATGAATATTTTGTTCTCCTGCTTAATTCAATCTCACGATGGCACAATATTGTTTTCTCTAATAGCACTGAATTAAATGTTTCCAGCACACAAATATTAACCATTGTTTTTTCAACAATAAGCAAATGATTTAGTCTTCATAAAGTAAACCTTTGTTGACCTTAGTTATGTCCATTATTACCTTTGACTACATTTTAGTTACTTTAGTTAGCTTAACATATGACCACATTATGATATGAATATGAACATATTACTTCAGTTGTAATATGCTTTACTTCTTTATTATTGTGTTAGGCTACATTGTCTATTATTGTATTATTTGGTTAACATATTTCATAACATTTTATTAACACGTTGTATGCGTGTCATTGAGAACAGTGGAAAAGTAGCACAATAAGATCAGTATTTCCCAAATCAAATTTTAAACATTATTTATTTATTTATTTCAAACATGATGATGTCACAATAAAATATAATAATAATGATAATAATAATACAAACAATAACAATACAAAAAAAGGTTACTCAGAAATACTTCAACTAATAAAGAATATAAAATTCTAATTTGTATAGCAATAAAAATACATGTATTTAACATAGTTTCAAACATAACTCCATCCATTCGAAAAGGGAAAGTTAGAAGCCCGAGGCTTATCATGACCTAACCCAAGAAATTACTCAATCATACTCATTACACTCAAGTAAATCAACTAGTTATCTCAATTACTTATACACATCTGAATGTCTCAACAGAAATGGAGACTCATCAGACCAGGAAACATTTTTCCAGTCTTCAACTGTCCAATTTTGGTGTGCTCTTGCAAATTGTAGCCTCTTTTTCCTATTTGTAGTGGAGATGAGTGGTACCCGGTGGGGTTTTCTGCTGTTGTAGCCCATCCACCTCAAGGTTGTGCGTGTTGTGGCTTCACAAATGCTTTGCTGCATACCTTGGTTGTAACGAGTGGTTATTTCAGTCAAAGTTGCCCTTCTATCAGCTTGAAGCAGTCAGCCCATTCTCCTCTGAGCTCTAGCATCAACAAGGCATTTTCGCCCACAGGACTGCCGCATACTGGATGTTTTCCCTTTTCACACCATTCTATGTAAACCCTACAAATGTTTGTGTGTGAAAATCCCAGTAACTGAGAAGATTGTGATATATACTCAGACCGGCCCGTCAAGCACCAACAACCATGCCACGCTCAAATTGCTTAAATCAGTGTTTTTCAAACTTTTTTTCCAGCGACCCACATTTTCAAAATTACAAACCATCGTGACCCAAATGTCATGAAAATAGGTGTTTGCAAATATATATTTTCCTACCATTTGTATTTGTATGTAGGGGTATTAACATAATACATATGTTCTAATTGTCACCAGAGTAATAATAGGTACAACATTAATTTTCTCAATATTGACAGTATTATCACCACATACCTGTGTTTTATACAAACATGTCAAAATCCCCAAAATAACCAAGATGAGGTTGTTTTCCCAGAAATATTAGATTACTTGTATTAATTTACTCGCATTCAGATAAAAAATATCAATGAGGCTGTTTTAACTAGCTATGTTAAACTAAAGTCAAATAAAAGTTTGGAAAACTATAATACAGTAAATGGCAATTATTTTTGTTACTTCTAACGACCAGCGCATTGGGTGAACACGTTTTTTTAAGATACAGGCTACTTTGTCTGATGTAGGTAAGACAATAGGGCCCTGTAAAATCTGTTTTATTTTTGGCCAATTCAATGAGCGAGACTACGGTTATTACTTCATTTTTTGCGATTTAAATACATAGACAAATGATTGATATTCGTCAGTGTTTCCCTTTTAAATAGTAGCCTAATCATTTTCATAAGTTCATATCGTTCATTTTGGGGCAGGCACATTACTCTATTATTCAATACGATGTAGTTATTGGATTTGCACATGTTTGCTCATCAGACTGACTTAACTAGTCCGAACAAATAACTAATTTGACAATTGCACCTTTATCATAGTTTACATATGGATCTGTTGATCCTATTACAGGATTATGTACAAAATAAATATTTTAAGCTTTATTAATTGTTACGAAGTCATATGACGCTGGATATTTAAAATAATGGGTTTACTACACACGTATGTATCCGTATTACTGCTTGGCCACTGAACGTCTTTGTTATAATGAATTGATTATACGGTAGGCTGTTACATTTTGCCTATGCGCACTGCCTCAAATGAACAAATGTTTGAATAATATAAAGTTCAGGCATACACTTATTTTGCCTCAAATGTAAAACTTTCTACCAGACGTCGTATGAGATTAGTTCATTCTCTTAAATGTTTTTGGATTTGCGCAGGTGCATTACTTCTATGATCCATTAGGCCTATATGGTTAATTAATTTCGTTATTTCCTTCTTTTTTGCGAAGGCTTATTTCTATGATCCAGTACATATGGTACGGATCAGTATACTGATTCTTTTCGTTCATTTTGATCTGCGCATGCGCAAATGAACGATACGAATCAAAATGATTCGTTCATTTGAATGAACGAGATTCAAATATACGGTTCAGTAAAAATAATCGAACTTCCCATCACTAACACACACCGTATTCGGAGGACACTGCGCTTACAAATTCACATTACTTTCAGAATAGGCGATATGCGGTGGTAATTATAACTTAATGTGAATATATTGGAATTTTAGGATTATGATTTTTTATATTTTTATTTTGATGAATTGCACGTTAATGTCTGGATTCTGCGATTCGTCCGTGTTCTTCACAATGTGTTAATTATACTGTAGGACCCGCTTGACCTACACAACTGCTCAGTTCAGTACACTGCCCCATGTGGCTGTGGAGGTGTACTGTCAACTATAACATTTTAATCATGAAAGAACATGACAAAATAATTATGAAAACATTTTTTTTTTTTTTGCCGACCCAATTTTAATCTCCCGCGACCCACCGGTCGGGACCCATACTTTTAAAAACACTGGCTTAAATCACCTTTCTTTCCCATTCTGACATTCAGTTTGGAGTTCAGGAAATTGTCTTGACCAGGACCACATACCTAAATGCATTGAAGCAACTACCATGTGATTGGTTGAGTTGATCATTGCACTAAGGAGAAATTGTGTTCCTAATAATCCTTTAGGTGAGTGTATATACACTTATGTATACAATTTCTCCAATCATGTAATATTTCATCCAATCAGAAACAACAAAACCCACAATATTCACATTATATAATGTCCTCTAGCTGCGGAACCACCACCCAACGACTCACGTCAAAGTCACCATCATTCCACCTCCCGCGAACGCATCCCCATGATGCGCTCGCAATCACCTGAATTCTAACTACTTGTGTAGGCCTGTATATTTATATCAGCTTGTTTTACCTGTTCCACGTGAGGTATTGATTGTATTGTTTTCTTCATGCTGAGCCTGGATTTACCTGAATATTCTAAACCCCTTTTGACCCGTTTTGTCTCTGGATTTCAATTATTGGACTTGTCCCTGTACCGTTGCCTGTGATCTTGTGTATATTACCCTGCCTGCCTTTGACATCGTTTTTTGGATTCTGGAATTGTACCTTCACTTTGCCCGTGTACCGATCCCTGCCTGTCTGACCACCGTTATTTGGAATTAGAAACGCTCTGCGTTATTTGGATATCAGGTGTCTGAGTCTATTCGTTACAGAATACCTCACCTAACAAAAAATGGACCCAGCGGAATTGAACAAGCGTCTGACCCAGCAGGATGAGAGAATTGTCAAACTTTGCCGGCTACTTCGTCAATCAACTCTAAATCCACCTCCTGCTGGATATGGAGCCCAGGCGTCTCCGACACCCATTCCTCAGGTATCTATTCCCAATAAATATGATGGAGCACCAGGATTATGCGAGGGCTTCCTTTTGCAGTGCTCTCTATATCTTGACCATCACCTCACTAAATTCACCCCACTCAATTCACCCCACTCAATTCACCCCACTCAATTCACCCCACTCAATTCACCCCACTCAATTCACCCCACTCAATTCACCCCACTCAATTCACCCCACTCAATTCACCCCACTCAATTCACCCCACTCAATTCCAAAGTGAGAAGCACAAGGTGGATTTCATTCTATCACTACTAATCGGTAGTTAGTAGTTAGTACAATTATTTAAAGACGTCTTTGATCATTCTGCCACTGAACGCAGTACGGGGGACCACCTGTGTGCGATCACCCAAGGCCGTCGTTCGGCTGCAGACTACGCCTTGGAGTTCCATACCCTAGCAGTCGGCAGTGGCTCTACTCACTGTATATTGCTGGGGATTGTCCAGGGATCTACAGGCAGGGCTGGCCTGTAGAGGTGACCAGACAGACCTTAATCACTACATCAGGATGTCTATTTCAATAGATTAGTCTACTCTCTGACAAACAGAAGTCCTTGCCACCCCGCTCTGTGGCAGTCCTACATCAAGCTGCTGGACCCATATCTCACTCCCCATGTGTCACGTATGAGTTGAGGGTTTTCATGTATTGTCTCTGTGGTTCCCCTGTATGTGTTGTTTTGCCTCCCTCTTGTGTCTAGTTCGGGTATTAGGGGTTTTGGGTGTATATTATTGAAGTTATAGTTAGTCACAGATGTCTTGAGTTAATAATCAGTTGTCTTAGTATTTAACCAGGTTCTTCTCCCCTTGTCTCTTGTCGGTCAATGTTTCCTGTGGCGTCTCCGTGTTACATGTTCTACATATCGGATTTATGGAAGAAGACTTGTTTTGCGCCACGAGGCAGTATTATTTTGGTTGATAATAAAAGTATCTTGTATTATCACTACCTCGCGCCTGTCTCTACTATCTGAAGACGTGACAGATTGACCGACCTTTTTAAAATGAGACAGCGAGGGAATTCCCGCAAGCCCAGTGAGGGCTTCCCCCTCTCTACCGGAGTGGTATACGCCAGGAGAGATCTCCGCCGGCTAAACCAGCGGATATGCGAGCAGGCATGGGCTATGGGCTACTCCCCGGAGGATGTTGCTTACGACGCCGAGGGAGTAGCCTATTTCGGAGGTAGCTGGCTGGAGGAGGATGGCTGCGGCGCAGAGGAGTTACGGTTGTGGGACGAGGAGGAGGAGGAAAACGAGGTGGTCGTCGGAGAGGAGGAGGACTGGGACTTTCATTCATCAGTGGTACAGGGTGACAGCCGATATGCTACGGCTCCCCGCCCGAGTGGAGTTTCACCTAGCCTTCCCACTCCGTCTGCCAGCTCACAGTCCACCTTAGGCACCCCACCCACTACTACTCGTAGCTCTTTCTGCCCCGATGCTGGCTGTGTCAGTCCCCAGGTTAGCTCCCATGTTATGCCGGATAGCTTCACCAGTGCTAGGGCCAGCTCTCAGGTAAAGTCAAAGTGGTCAAAGTGGTTTATTTATCATATGCATTGAATAACATACATCATCCTATGCAGAGAAATTCTTTTTGACATGGCTCGGCGATTCTATGCAGTGGGCTTAAAAACAAGAATTACAACAATATAAGAATTTTAAAATAGTAATGACAATAGTAATAATAATAATAGTAATAATAATAATAATAATAATAAAACGCTATGA